>JAYDZE010563083.1:0-30832 GCA_034509125.1 Monilaria moniliformis | reverse complement strand
TTCGTTATTTTTGCTGAGAATGTGATAAGGGAAGTGGCTCTTATTAAAGCATTTGCATAATGGCGGATGCGGAAGCTCTACTCGAGGCCTCAGGATCCAGATTTAGTGATTTGGAGCTCATCGGAAGAGGTTCCTTTGGAGATGTTTATAAAGGGTAAATTTACAGAAATGTAGACATGTAGTCGATGTAGTTATAAGTTTTGGTTTGTACTTTATGAAACTATTGAGGTTTGAGGATTTTTCGACCCCATTCAAATGCATTTAGCCATTGCGACAGTGTTGGTTTTATGAACTTTTTTGCACATCATGCCGTGGAAACTAGATTATTCACCAAATTCTTGGTTGTGACATAGTGTCTTGCCAGTCTTTCATGCTAACATCATTGAGACCGATAGAGAATTATAGGGTTACCCTTTGTAATGTGTATAGCTTAAAAGAATGTCACTGTAAGTTTCCACCACTTATTCGGATTGCTATTCTGCATGTGGTTTTGGACTCCACTTAGTCTGATGGAAGTTATCTTCTGTCATCTCCATAAAAATATTGGTTTTAACAATGGCTCTCTTGAAGTCCTGAAATTCAGGTTACAAGATTTCCCACTAGTTTAGTCAATATTCTACTGGCAGAGTCGAAGATGTAGTAAGATTGGTAGCTTTAATTAATTAGTAATCCCGCACAGGGAAGTATCTATTATGGTGTGTGGAAATGATAGTTATATCTAATATATTGCTTATAGAGATAAAATTAGGCCATTTCTGGAGATAATCGAAGGAATAAGCCTCAAATACTGAATAGTTTATGTTACTGAGACCCGAATTGCTGGAAAATCACTGGATCGAGGATCTTTTGTTAGATCCGGCTGTTCATTAGCTTTATAAAAATGGCTTGAAATGAAGAAACAACTCTAGATTCAGGAGTCTTACAATTAAGTTGCAGAGTTCTAAATTTTCCCTGTCAGGGTATTGTTCCATAGCATTTAGGAATACCTTGGTGCCTAATGTGCAGGTCAGCAAAATACATCTATTATTTCAATATATGACTTACTAGGCTTGGAAAGAGGTTCATTTGATTATTGAAGCTTGCTTATAAATGTTGTCTTGGTATGTTTCTGATTGTCTATAGTGTGAATAACCAAACACCGGTAAACAGATAGGTTCAGGTTTAAGCACTCTTAGTTATATATTGAGTCCGAATGAGAATGACGATTACCTGTTATTTGTTAGGTTAGGCTGGATTTGCTAGCTTCTATGGCTTGAGAAGATTCTGTAATGTTTGCATATGTTAATACGGAAAACCAGCTGATGTTGTTATGGAAATGAAGCAAGGGAGAACTTTTCTCTTATAGAGAATGTGCTATTCTGTAGGTGAAATATGTACCACTGTATGCGTTCCTACCTGAACAAAGTTTCTTTCAATTGAGAAGAGATTTTGCTAACAATGGCTTTCATGATTCATGCATCACAGGGAACTTGTAGAGTTTTTCTCCAGAGACCATGTTAAATTAGTGTCTGCAGTAAAAGCCTATTTATGGCTATAAATCCATTTGTAATAACTAAAATTTGTCTGATTAATCTTATTAGATTTCTGATTTGTTTGTCTGTGGAATTTTTGACCCTCACCTTAAGAGTCACTTTTCTCTTCTGGAAAAGAACAAAATATTGTGACTAGTTTTATTGGCTTGTCAGTGTGTAAATAATTTATTACACAACTAATCAAATTGTTTTCCTATTTTCCTTTGCAGGTATGATAAGGAACTCAAGAAGGATGTTGCCATCAAAGTCATTGATTTGGAAGAATCGTGAGTGTATTTGCTTTGCTAAATATTTCATGTACCTATCACCAATGTTAATATGGAACAAAAACTTGTTGCATGAGACATTGTTTTCTAACTTGCTGTCTAAAGTATCTTACAATCTTTTCTAACCTATTCTTTTCCCAAATCAATTTAGTCAATTTGCATAGCCATGCTATATGGGAGGAAATAACTTTTTTAGTTTTTATTTTTTATTTTTTATTTGTGTGGTGGAAGTACTGAACTAGGTCTGATTTATGTTATGATACATCCACATGAGTTATTACATGAAATGGGTATATTACCTGAGTATATTGGTTCAGCTGCTACACGAAAGGTTTGGGAATTGCTGTCTCTAAATAGCGATGGCATCAGTTTTCTTGGCTAGCATGCACAACATAGTAAGAGGCAAGTTTGTTGAATTTGGTGCTGGCAGGTATGTTGGGGAAGTGTGAGGAAATAATATTTGTTAGTAGCACTGTGGTATAATTTTTAAGAGGCCCTATTTTGTAGGTCTACAAGAGCACTTATGATCAGATATATACAATCGAAATGCGTCATTGACTTTTTCGGATATAGGTTGTAATGAGACCAATTTCCTCCACCAAGAATCCTCAAATTTTCTGAGGGTCAGACAGCATAGATGGATTGTCTGACAAAATTTAGTTTATCTCTTAAGTCCAATCATTTTGGCAATTCTGTAGTATCATGAAGTCATGTGGGTGAAGAGTGCAGATGATTACTGAGGATCCTTCCTAAGCTATGCGTATTGGGTGCTGCGGTGTGACTTTAGTTGGATGTCAGTGCAACTGGCTGTGGGGTGATTCCTCATTTCGGTCTTCTTCTTCTGCTGCTGATTTGTGTTGAGTTGAGGGCTAGAGATCATTAGGTTTATGGTAGGAGTGATGAAATTTTTGTAGTTGAAGTTTGTTGTATAAGGAACTAGAGCAAATCCAATGTTTGATAGTATAGGATTGATGCAAAGGATATTTGTTGCCTAAGTGACAACTGAAGGAGGTGAGTCTATGAATGCTATGTTACCGTAATGTATAACTGTTACAATATACAACTGGAAAATGCTCTGCTCAAGTGACCATACCTTAATTGGATCTTTTAGATTAGAGTTTCAGATGAGCATGCTAATTTCATAAGTGGTCTTCTCGATGCCTTTGTTGGTTTATCAATGAACGTATTTCTCGCTATGATATACTATGTGATGTATCAGTGTCAATAGGGTAAAAATCATTTCTAGAGATTGTCCTATACTTGTAACTGATCTCCATACTCAAATTTTAAAACAGTTTGAACTTTGAATACATTCAAGTCATGACAATTCTCTAACCATCTTGTCAGTCTTCATTTCAAGATGGGTTCAAGCTTTTGAGGTGTGACAGCTTTGAATGTTGTTGTTAATTTCCATAAAATCTGCGTGTTTAGCTTGTCCACATCTCTTGAGTGAGTGGGCTTTCTTTCTCAAGTTATGACTACCCCATGTTAAGAGTTAGATCTTTGAGATTCAGTTACTTTGAATAATAACTTCAAACAAGTAGGTGCTGCTAAGCTGTTCAGAACTTTGATTGCACAAGACATTTGAACTAGTAGCGGGCAAATCTCTAGGGTCAGGAGCTGCATATACTTCAAATTGCTTAGGAGACGATTAGATAGCTCGGCGAAGAGACTGGATTAGCTCTTTCAAGTTAGTCCACGTCCAGACTAGAAATACATCATGATTAATGGTGTAGATAAAAAAATTGGGTAAAATTGAAGTGTAGAAAAAATTAACTTCTTCTGGCTTGTCAACCATGCCCATGTGATATATTCCTTGGGATCAAGACTATTGATATTGGTTTTATGTAAGTTAGTCGATTCACCAATCCTCTTATATGTGGGGGCTATAATCAGTTCTGAAGTAATGCAATGCCTCTGCCATGGTTTTAAATAATTATTTATTGTTTGGATCTCAAAGATAGGCCTTTCATCCTTGTGCCTTATACTTGCTTGTTCTTTCACAGGGAGGATGAGATAGAGGACATCCAAAAGGTACATTTGAATTTCTGTAACTTTATCAATTGAAGTTATATAGTCACATATTTTTCATTTCATTTTATTTGTTCATAGGAAATTGCGGTTCTTTCAGAATGTCGATCTCTATATATTACAGAGTATTATTGTTCTTATTTGCATCAAACAAAGCTGTGGATAGTCATGGAATACATGGCTGGTGGTTCTGTTGCTGATCTGGTAGGTTACTTTCACAGCATTCTCCTATTCTGCTTTAATCATTATTTCTATCTTTTGAATCTTACGCACCCTAGCTTTGAAATTCCATATTGTACTAAACTCCAAAATACAATCTTGTCACGTTGTCTGAGAAAGAAAGTACTTAATCTGTCACATTTCTCGTAACAGCTTCATCAGGTTCTCCAAATTATCAATTATGATCCTAGTAATTACTCCTTAGGTAAATATTATGGTTCTTCAAAATTTTATTTCTCAAGCACCGTAAAAATAATGTGATTAAGCTTCTATACCTTCTATAGACATTAAAAAGTGTTCGAGAAGCATTCTTATCTGGAAAATTCTTTCAATCTATAGAAGCATCAAAGCGGACCTTGAATGTAAAGTCATGTTGCGATGAAATAGTAGTCATTGTTGCTGCAGCTACTCAATCATTCATTGACCCTTCAGTGGTCACATAGGAATATAGGATAATGTTCTACTCCTCTGCAGATTCAACCAAACCAGCCGCTTGACGAAGTTTCAATAGCTTGGATTTTACGCGACTTGCTCCATGCAATTGAGTATCTTCACAGTGAGGGGAAAATTCACCGAGATATTAAAGGTATATTATCAGGCAATATCACTTCTTTTTACCTAATCTTGTTCTTTCTGCTTGCTGAACTTGGTAACAATTTATCTATCATGCATGCTTTCATATGATTTGAAACACAATAAATCAGTGACGATGTGTTTCTGTATCTCTTCAATGTTTTATGTTTATCTTCAATCTTCTTAATCATAATACAACCATTTCTGTGTATCGACTATGTTAACCTTCTGTGTCCATGTACCCTTTCGGCCTTTCCCTTGATTTGTCTATTAAATAACTTTTGCATTATGATTTGGCAGCGGCAAACATTCTGTTGACAGAGGGTGGAGATGTTAAGGTATAATTTTCTTGGTTACAGAAATTTTATGATAGCTTGGAGGTCTTTGAATGGAAGTTTCTTTGTGTACTGCTTTAATCTAATTTGCATCTGGTACAGGTGGCAGATTTTGGTGTTTCTGCTCAATTGACAAGGACAATTTCAAGGAGAAAGGTATATTTTCTTAATTTTGTGGCTTCTGCTCGATAACTACTTTTAACCTTCTGTCTTTACTTTGCTCTAGTTTCATTACAATGTACCACTCCATGCTCATTATGTGTTCTACAAGATTGGGGCTTTATTTGTTTAAACTTGCCAATCAGGATGTTTTGACATGGTCACCATAATGAATATTTTTTCCTTACTGCTTTTCCAACTTTCCTCATTCACTTACCATATTCTTCATTCACGAAAGCCTAAGTTTCTACGAACAGAATGTACAGGATGTGATATATTGTTTTCTACCTATAATGAGGTTGAATGCAAAATAGTCCAACTCAATGCTCTTTGTTAAGCTGAGGTGGAACTGTCCAAAGATTCATCACATGTCAATCTAATGCAATTAAAAGTTACAGACTTTTGTAGGAACGCCATTTTGGATGGCTCCAGAGGTTATTCAAAATTCAGAAGGATACAATGAGAAGGTATGTCCTCTGTCAGCCACTCCCCAACCTTCATATTTATATGAGGATTCATGATCTGGCAGTATTACTTGACCATAGTCCCCCTTCTCCTCTTGATAACTTTCGGAACTTTGTTTGACACAGGCAGATATATGGTCTCTGGGGATAACTGCAATTGAGATGGCAAAAGGTGAACCTCCACTTGCTGACCTCCACCCTATGAGAGTGCTTTTCATCATTCCTCGAGAAAATCCACCACAGGTGTACTATCATAATCTTCTTCATAATCCAGATTGTTAGCTAATTTTATGTTCTTAACCCTGTAGAATTCATAATGTTCTTTGTTATTCAGCTAGATGAGCATTTCTCTCGTCCCCTTAAAGAATTTGTATCTCTCTGTTTGAAGAAGAATCCTGCAGAGGTAGCTTTCATTAACTCCTATCCATCTTCCACTTGTATCTGCTTGTCTGTGGTGTTGGCGAACTAGCCAAATCCAGAAAAATATTGCTTGAGATGGCATTTAGTTTGGGTGATAACTAGGATCTATGATTCATTGGATTGAGTATTTGAAGGATTACATGATCCAAACAGCTCAAAGCCTAACTTTTTTTTTATATGTCCAACCTATCACCCAAAACAAAAGCGTGCTAAGGGTATTTAACAGTTAAAAAGGTGCTTTATTTCCAATGAACTTCTGAGTGCATTTCTCTCTTGTTTTTTGTTGTCTTAGGTATAATAATTAGTCTTTCAATCATCTATGTTGTGTTACCTGTTTCTTTGGTGGACTGTTTCACCTTCTGACTATTGCTGATTTATTTTATTCTTTTAAATTATTCAAATTAAGAATTTTAGTGTCCAATGTTGTAGCAACATGTGATTTTCAATCCTATATTCTAAATAATAGTATCTTCTGCTTTATATTTTTCTCGTGCTTCATGCCAATTCTTATGCTTTTGTTTTTCTCTCAATATTTGATCTTAGAGGCCCAGTGCAAAGGAACTTCTTAAGCATCGTTTTATCAGAACTGCTAGAAAGAGTCCAAAGCTTCTGGAAAGAATCAGGTGTGTTCTTATCTCCTACTTCTACTGAACTTTTTTAAAAGTTGTTTAAGATACTTGATAACTCATTTAACAATCAATTATCAATTCTGCTATATGTCATCATTTGAATACCCACGAACTAACATATGCTTATTGCCCAGTGTGCTAAAATATGTCTAATACTTGATTGAGTGATTTCTTTGAAATAAGCTTTAGTTTTCCTAAGACAATCACATATGAGGATGTTTTCTCTCTAAAGGTTTAACATCGAATCTGGTGTTTTGATGCATGGCATGTGTCAAGATCTTTTCTTTTAAGCTCCGAAAGCTTACACCATCTATAGTGCATGGATGCATAACTTGCAATTGCTTTCCACTTTTCCAGAGAGCGTCCCAAGTTTCAAATTGATGGTGAGAATGAAAATGGTGCAACACCCTTGGGAGAAGCTTCTGGAACTGTAAAAGTGAATAGAGAGTCTGGACATGAAGATACAGTTCAAGTCAGGTCAGTCAAATTTGTTGATATACTATGGTTCCTGACTAATTGTTACAGGATGCTGGACTGAATGTTTTTAAAACAGTAATCAGGCAATGGGTCTGAGAAATGCTGGATGGGACTTCAGTATTGGTGGGTCGGGCAGCACGGGAACTGTTCGAAGTGTTGTAAGACCGCCTCAGGTGAGAGAAAGAAAGCCGGAAGTCCCATTAAATCAATCTGCTCCTAGAAAAACCTTAGATGCCAGTAGCCAGCGGTCTTCTGCTTCGGGAACCATGCTTCATACTGCATCAGAGTCCTCCACAAGGAAAGAGGCCAATGATCCAGCCAAGCAAGAAAGTTATCTTGAAGATGTATGCCATACTTATCCCTTTTATATACTTTCAGGCTCATCTGTTTTTCCATAACTTGTGAGCACATTGTTTTTGCTACTCATAAACCCAAAAGCTAGACGTTGTCCAAACAGTTGAGTTCAGTTTGAGTTGATCAGAAGTAGGATTGCGGAGTTGGAATGATTTTTTATACTGAACATCCGAAGATAAGTGGAAATGTATGACTTTACTCTCAATAATAGGTGTCCTTTCTCCAGGAATCACTAGAAAAGTCTCTGATCCTTGCACTTGACTTGAACTGGCCTTTGTTACAGTTTGAAGCTTTGGATAATTTATAAAGTTTGGTCAATGCAGTTTACTTCTAATTTCATTTTGTTATTTTCCTCAAACTTTATACTTTCCAGTGAAGATCTCCCATCCATTTCTTCCCTTGATCCTTGTTCTGATTAGTGCTTCTGAATCAGTTGGTTTGTAATACATGCTTACTAGTTAGACTTGTATAAATTCGGGCTTTATTATCTATTATTGCTAGTCTATTTAACTTAATAGTTTATCTGTCACTGGTACTCGCCAATTCTATCCGACTCAGAAAGTAATTCCTTGCACAAGCTCTCATTCTTTGATTTTGTCTATATTCCACTGCGAGTTCTTGAAATGTGACCTCTTAAATAAAATTCATGATACATGTTTTGGATTGAAATCGTAGGTTCTGAAAGAAACTGTTGAGAATATATTACCATTAACCATACCAAAATGCCTAAAATTTCCTTATATCTGCTTTCAACTTTCAGGAAGATACAAGTGGGACAGGAACTGTCATTGTTCGATCTCCAAGAGGAGTTCCACGATCCTCTCAGTTCAGCAGCCAAAGTTCAATAGTACGTAAATTCATTAATTGAGCTAAAAAAATTGGTGTTTATGCCTGCTGCATTACAGTGATACTAATTAAGGGTTCTGCTTATTGGTGTTCTAGTCTAGCAGCAAATATACCTCTGCTGAAGATGCTTCCATCAGTGGCACTGTTGTTTATCGTGGACAGCATGATGATTCAGAGTCTCCGAGAACTCCAAAGTCTAGGCTTGGGCTTCAAGAGAGAACTTTTAGTGCAGCTCTTGAAGACAGTGAAACAAATCTTGCCGAGGTTGACATACAATTTAATCAATATTACAGTAGAGATTCTTATCTACGCTTGTCTCCTAGCTTTTAAGGATGTAGTTTCATTATATGATTGTTTTTCGTAAAGCCCATGTTTGATACTTATTTAGGCTAAGGCTGCAATTCACGGAGGCAGAAAAGGAAGGGATAGGTCTGCATTGAGCAAGGGGAACAGGGATTTGCAAGAGAGCAGAAGGATAGAGCCGGACCAAACAACGACAAGTTCTGACTCATCAAGGTACGTTTTGCTCCTTATTTAGTGTGGGATCATGCACATGAATAGCACCAGAATCCCTCCTTTGCTCATTTTTGTAGTTAATCTTTTCAATGTCTTTCTTTCTGTCATGAAACATGGAACAGCCAATCCAGATATTCTCGTGATTATTTTGATGCTCAAAAGGCATTTTCAAGATCCCCACACTCAACTGAGGACGTGGACAAAAGAAGTTCCGTAGCAGCTTTATCTGCCCCTTTATCACTACTTCTGATCCCTTCACTTAAAGATGTATGTTTTCATATCAATTTTCTGAATTTTCCTATTTCAACTGATGCATGTTCCACATTAGTGTAAAATTCAGTGCATAATATAGCTGGTAGAAGGTATTTAGGTCTATAAGATTAAATAGAAAGAGAAGATTTAAAGAATTAACAATTATTCCTCATACCTGATAGTATAAAAGCTAAGCTGTATAGTATCAGACAATAAAAACTTGGGAAATTGCAAAATTGATCTCAATAAATGGCGCACTTGTGGAAATTTTTTTACAACATGCAGGTTTTGAAGTCCCATAAACACCAAATATCAGGTTAACTATTAATATAGCTCACCTTTTTTGTAGAGAGATTTACATTTATTTTTTACTTATTCTTATTGTAGTTTGACTTTTAAAATTATAGATACAGACATTTCATTGTATAAAATTTATTAACGATGCAAATCTTCACTGAATCTCAATAATCTATAAATTTATACAAATAAAAATAGATAAATAAATAAATAAAACTAAATATGCCTAAAACGACAATATATCAAGAAAATTATGAAACAATGAATTACAAAAAAAAAAAAAAAACTTTAGTTTTTTGAGTTCTATATTATAGGAAAAGATTAACCAATCACTCATAATTTATAAAAAAATATAAAAGTAATATACTCTTTCCAGGTATAGACCAATTTACGAATGGAAATTTCCAGGAGACTGAAATTGATTTTTCAGTCAAATGTCTTAATTTAACCTTACATATATCTTGCATCATAAAATAGCGACTTCGTCCATACACGCTGAAATTGCATGAGCTTGATGGTTTATTCGAAGAAAATTTATCCTGGTATTGATCAGGCATATTACCTTCCTGTTGGAAAAGTAAACAAGAGCCAGATATCTGAAATCTTACCTGGGTAAAAATATCCAATTTGGATTAGACAACATTCATATAGAGAGAATTTGGTGCTCCCAACAACTTTTTTGACATGTTGGTTTATTTAATGCAGGCACTTGTCGATGATCCAGGAGGTTCAGTCTTTCAGAACGTCACCAATGCTTTAATGGATATGGAGCATGCTAGGCCCGGGTCTTCTGAACTATTTGTTACCAAGTTGCTCCAGCAATTGGCAAGGTCTATTTGCACTACGTATCCTTGTTTCTCTTTTGTTTTTGGGCCCAATAATTTCTCTTTTTTGGAGTGAGAAATGGTTTTCATCATGATATGTCTCCATCAACTTGAGCAAAATGTGCAGTTCGAAGGAAGGTTCTATGAAAGACCTCCAGGAGCTTGCAGCTCGGATCTTTGGCAAGGGCAAGATAGAAACGCTGGCAACAAATGCAGAAGCTGATAGCAAAAAGAAGCAACCAAACAAGGAGCTCAATTCAAATGCCAATATGAGCCCACTTGCAAGGTTCTTGCTCTCCAGGTTAGTCGAAAAGCTGCTCATCTCCTTTTATTCTCTTCCCCTTTAGTATGGCCATAAGTTGGGACCTATAAAGCCATACTATAGAAGAATGGTGTCGTCTCATCCAGTTCTCATGCTTTTCGTGAAATTCCTAAAGAGAAACAAATCAATAGCCGCGAGAAAGTGAAACTTTGTTTACGAAAATCTGTGTTTTTTAGTGAAGCACTTGTTTTGTTCATGACATATACCTATTAATGCAGATGGCAAGGCTTTGCTTCCCGGGATTTAAATTCTTGAAAATTGAGGTCAGATAGTATCTTTTTTTGGTGAATGCCTTTTGCTTTCAATTTAATGAGTGAATACCTTATTTATAGCTTTTCCTATTGACCTAAAGTTTTCATGAGTATCATGTTATTATTATTATTATTATCATTTTTTCTTATGTTACGCAAAAGGTTTCCAGTTCGCTTGTTGTAAAGAGTGATGGACATATCGTATTTGGCAAGGTTTTCATTAGTCATATGATTACATATTATCTACTCCAACTTTGTACAATCTCTTAAGATTAAGTTTGCTTAAATGAAGCAACTTAATACTTTTTCATCTTGCTTGATTCTATTAATACTGTAAAGATTTTATCTGATAATCGATTAATGATCATTTCTATCATCTGGACCCAAATCTGTACTGCAGAATGAAATCTTGAAACAGAAGATTATATCATGCAGTCATGTTACTAGAGAGAGAGAGAGAGAGAGAGAGAGAGAATGCCCTCATCTCCCCTTCCTCGTCACAGGGTAAAAGATTGAAGTAGAGTGTATTAAACAACACATCCCTGAATGATTTGCAGGGCGGTAGAGTTCTGCAGCATTCGACATCTACAAGCTAGAGGCACGTTTCAGCCAACTTTTATTACTATCATCATCTACAAGTAGAAACAAAGCACAACCAAAAAGCCACACATGTTTGTCTTTGCTCATAGAAAGGCAATATAGAATTCAGAGTCGGCTCCATCTACGATTCCATCTCTGCTCCACATGTTAGAAAACAATGTGACACTCCAAAAATACCGAGGAAATTAAAACATGGTGAGAAAAGAGAAGAGAAATAGATATACATATCTACCTCTCAAGAGCAAATTTCCCTTGCTTATATTTCTGGCTCTCCTCGTGGGCGGTCTCCTGGGGAGTTGTATGAGATGATCAAATATCGTCGTGGTTCAACTAAAGTGAGAAGGATAAGCAAAATTATGTAAGAAAAAAACATACATATTTCCAGCCTAGTAACTGCCCACAAGAGCAGCAAAATACATCTGATACGGTATGCATTCCAGAAATCATCATCCTCTCCCCGGGAGCTCCAACTGTCACATTCACTCTGTGCCATCAACAAATTCAAATAAATCTATTATTGAAGAATAATACACATGTCATCATACTTCATCAAAACAAGATACACATTTTCTTGTTAACTAGGACTAGCAGCTTCTTATAATCCATATCTGCTGCTCCTCTACCAAATACTAGGTTAATTCACCCCCAATGCTGCAGTAATAACAAATAAATAAATAATAACTTAGGCTGATGATATGGTGAGATCCTTACACATTATTAAAGAGGTATGCCTTCCCCCTTCGGCAGTGAAATGACTGAAAAATAAGAGCACCCATTAAATTAATATAATAAAATTGTGTATATTTCTATATAAAAAAAGGCGATAAACATACTATTAGAAGACAGATCGTTTGGAAGGAGTAATGCTAGTAACATTTTTGAATAGTAAGCTATACAATTTCTTCCTAATAATCAATAGAAAAGATTGAAATTTGCGAGGATTTCTCAAATAATACCACAAACATCTGCGACAATAATTATAGACAGAGAGAGAGAGAGAGAGAGAGAGAAGAAATAGTAAAGGTCAATTATACCCGGGAAATAAGTTCATCAGCAAGTGCTAGCTGGGTTTTGCAGAATTTGCATCTGTAGGTTCTTCCTTCCAAATCAACCACGAATATCCTTCCCATCTCCCGCTCTCTCTTCTCTCTCTTTCTCTCTCTCTCAAGCCGCCAATGTAATTTGTAAAAATTGGATATGGATGCGACAATTCATGAATTTGAACAAACCGATTTTAACCGACTCATCAATCAGTGCCGATCACTATGATATTGACACGTGCTTTGTTTTCCTATTGGGCCTTTCGGCCCATCTTACCGGACTTCACTTTCTCCTTCACTTTATTTTATTGCCCTAATAGCCGAAAATGTTCAAAAACGCTGCGTTTTTTTTTTTTTTAAATATTTTAGTCGCTTCTTTAAAACATGTAATATTCCAACCTATTATTTTTATATACATGTATGTTATCAAAAATAAAGAAAAGTTTTGAAAATTTTGTAGAATCAGGTGTAGTATATTTACAAATTTATAAGAAATTTAGAATCTTAGAATATTAGTTTTTGGGTGAAAGCTTTGATAATAAAATTGGTACAAATTAAAAATATCAGAATAAAATTGATAAATTCCAAAAATTTAAAATATGAATCGATAAAATCAGCAAATATTATCATAAATTCGATCATTAAACCTTATAGAAAAAAACGGTATACAAAATTAATATCCAAGCTAAAGTGGCGTGCATCGGGAGATGGTGCTCTTGCAGATAATCCATGAAATTTATCCTTCACTGACACTTATTTATCGATATTGCAGTTCATAATTGGCCGTTATGTTAATAGAAAATTATATTTCATTCCTTCAGCTGATTTCATTCATTGATAATGAAAATGCTGACAGTTTAGCCAGACATCTTTTCTCCGTGTGGAGACTTCTTCAAATTGGAGAGAAAAGCGACCCCTTAAAGCTGAATTCTTGATCATTCTTTCTATCAGCCACCGCAATTTGGTGAACCTTTTATGGATTTGTCTAATTAGGTCCATAAAATGAAAAGATTATTTAATACAAAACTTTCATTTCTTCTCTGAGTGACAATGGTGGAAATTGAAATAAATTACATATCAAACACAGGCAACCTTCAGTGCAGAACAGAGAAAAGTTCACCTACTGTTTTGTGCCAGAAATATACAACAAAAAACAAAACAAGGAATGGGCATTACGCCGTTGTGGCTACAGAAGGTGAAGGTGTGTACCAGCCATGGTGGATCTCAACCGCCTTCTTTCTTCGAGCAAGCCGGGACTTTCTCCTTGCCCCAGTATTCCGGTGAAGGGTTCCTGCTTTCACGGCTTTATCGATTGCTGAGTATGCTTCAGCGATCATCTTCTCGACTGGAAGAATTTCCTCAGCCTCAACCCCTTGCTTCTTCACCAGAACTTCAAGAGCTTCAAGAACCTAAACGAAACAATAGGATATTCATCAGCAACATCACAAGCAAATGTAAAGCTAACTAATGCAATTTATTGCAGAAATAAGGACATAAGTCCATCCCCTACATATAAACCACTCGGACGTATTACTCTGGGCATAAAATCAGCAAAACACTTAGTGAGAGTTCTTTGCATCTAAAAGATATGATAGTAACGTCATTGTCTTCTCCAACAATACTTTTCAGTCTTTGACCCTCTAATATTACATTTTCGAGATGACACAAACAACAGAATAACACCACCACTTAAAATACGTAGTAACCATCCAAACTACCGAAACAAGAGCACCAAAAAAGTTTAGCTTAATGACTGTCAGAGTGATCAAGAATCATGCAATAAACTCAGAAATCAGTTTGAGTGCCTAGCCTTACCAGTTCTTATTATCATCCCACCCCGTCGAGTCCATACTCATTCTGTAACTTCAACTCATGAGACCACATATAAGCATCCCAAACATATCCGCCTAACCAATACTTCCAGTTTCAGTTGCAATAAATAGTTCTGAAGCATAGATGTGGCAGCGCAATACATCACATTCTTATTGAGCTATTATTCAAATTTCCAACCATCTCAAGGTTGGAATCTTTTATCGCGAACATATAAACTAACATGGCAGCTTCTGCTGCAAACTGCACTATATCACAAAATTTCACCTCAATGCCAAATGACTATATCCTAAATTTAGTTGAACTGACTTGAAAAAAGTCAGCAATGAACCCCAAGTTCTGCAAAATCCACCAAAACAAATAGAATCACATATATAGATTATTTAAAAGACATCCTCATCTTCCATTTGAATAATGCAATTCGAATTATTAGCAGATATTAAACGGCTAAGTTCATGAACTGAGATAGTGTAACATAACGAACTAACCTTCTTCATCCTAGTTCTAACTTCGGACTTCTTGGCCTTGTGGTAAATGCGCCTCTTCTCCGCTTGGCGAGCCCTCTTCGCCGCCGAGTCCGCCTTCTTTGTCCCCACCTCGCACACAATCGAGCGCCTATTGGGGCTCAATACCGGGCAGACCGACAACAAACCTAGGATTTCCAATTTAATCAAAGACGAGAAATAAAGCAACACGAACCAATTTACTCGATTAACCGCGGCTAGTATTCAGAGGAAACAGGAATTCGAACAAGGAGTTCTTCATTGTTGTGCTTCACCTCTCACCTCTTGAGAAAAGACTGACGGTGGAAGTGTTGGACGAAAAGCTGAGCGGCTTGAACGCGGCGTTTGGCGCGCTAGAGAGAGAAAGCGTATTCAGCTTGGTCGTTAGTCCGTAACAGGAGACGCAATGCGCCATCGCTGTAGCCATTTTGTCGCCTCGAAGGTAAGATTATGCGTGTGAAGATGATGAAGAAACTATTTGCTTGAGCAATCCTTATCCAAGGCTACCACTGATTTCTTCACTTTGTTTGTAATATTTGGCGAAAACGCGTTTCGGGGCAATAGTGTTATTGTCTGAAATGAGAAGCGTTAGTGAGATATGATTACTACTTTTGTCTTTTCTGTTTGGGCTAATTAGTTATAAATCCATATATTATAGTTAAATTTTGGTTTTTCCCATACACTATAAAGTTGGTGACAAAATATATAAATTTTGATTGTTTACAAAATTTCCTCGAATTTAAATTTGCGTCGAAATTGAAAACGATCTGACACCGAAAGTATAATATGTCGCATGATTTCAAATATTCAGCCACTAATGTGGTATTATACATAGCCAAATGGATGCACAAAAATTATATATATGATGCTCAAAAGTCATATATGGATTTGTACATTCTGATCATCTATTTGCTATATATAATTTCAAGTTAGCAAACTGAATGTTTAAAGTTACGCAATGTATTAAAATATCAGTGTCAGATCAGCTTCGGTTACGTCGGATTTGAATTAGAGAAAATCTTGGAAATGATCATATTTTTTGTATTTTATCATCATCTTTATAGTGTATGGAAAAAATCAAAATTTAACTATAAATATGAATTTACAGCAAATTAGCCATTTTTTCTTTTCCCCCCTAAGTCAGTATGATTTAAGACCCTCTTTAACAAGAGCATTAATCTCAGTTGGATTCATTTATTCTGTATTTGATTTCAATAAATATTAATTGTAGTTTATGACCAAAATTTTGAAATTTTATTTATAAAATGACCAGACTTTTAAAAATGCCAAAAAGAAAAAAGAAAATAATCACAATCTTTTATGAAAGTTGCAATAGTGGTATGAGCTTTCACTTTTGTATTCAATTTATGATGTGGAAGGTTCAAAGTTGACATGTAAATTTTTTGAAAATTCCCTACTCCACTTGGAATTACAGTTTTTGAGTTATTTGATTTTAATTTTAAAAAGTACAACCCCAAAATGAAATTTTATGAATGAACAAAAAAATATTTTAGATTATTCAAAATTTGCACATATTTATCCAAAATATTTTCATTAAGTGTTTTTGCGTGAATTGATGGCGAGAGATATATTTGCTAGAATATAAGAATTTATAGAAATTCAAAAGTAAGAAAGTTGTATTGAAACTCATTATTTGAAGTTTAAAAGTTGAAAATTTCATAATATATATATATATATATATATGTATATATATATATATATATGTATATATATATATATATATGTATGTATATATAGTCAAGAATTAGGGTTCATATGAGAAGAAGATTATGTGCTTTTCTAGGAACATCATATTTGGAAGAGAAATCAGTGTTAAATGTTGCTTTTGTGTGAAACACTATCTTCACAATTAAGAGAACAATTGGAAATGTAATTTTTTAAAACTCAAGTTACGAATTTTTTTCTACTCTTAAACTTAAAATAATATCGTTCAACTCCAAGAAGTAAAATGGAGAATTTTCATAAAAGCATAAAAGATCAAAATCTTCTATGAAATTTGCAATAATGGTACGAGTTTTCACTTTCGTATTCAACTTATGATGTCGAAGGCTCAAAATTGACGTATAGATATTTTGAAATCCACTTGAAATAGGAACTCATTGTTTTAAGTTTTATTGAAAAAATCATATATATTGTCAAGAATATTTTGGAAGAAATTAGGGTTCATAGGAGAAGAAGATTATGTACATTTCTGCGAACGTCATATTTGGAATAGAAATTGGTGTTCAATGTTGCTTTTGTGTGAAACACCATGTCCACAATTAAGAAAACAATTGAAAATGTGATTTTTTTAAATTCAAAATGCGATTTTTTTTTTTAATTTTAAATTTAAAACAACATTGTCCAACTCCAAGTAAACCGAAGAATTTTCATAAAAGAATAAACCCAGGCCAATTTTGCAACTCTCGTAAAAGATCAAAGTTCTTTTTTGCATTTTTAAAAGTCATACTATTTTTAAAAAATCACTCCAAAGATCTATCATAAGTTACAATTAACCCTTCTAATAACATTCATGTTCTAATGAATGTGAAACGATAAAATAAAATATTGTTTGCAATAGATTGTTTCATTCGATGTGTACACACCATTAGATAACCAAGCTATATTTGTAAAACAGAGCAATTTTCGAATCATCTTTGAACATTTTAGAAAGTCAAGCCATAAAACACTCACATGAACAAAAAGTCAAGTCATAAGTGATAATTAATCCTCTCTTTCTTAGACCCGGTAATTCTTTTTTATTTTACATTTATACTAATTTAATTAGTTTGAGATCAAGTTACTCCTATTGATACAGTTAAAATCTGTCAGCCGTCGCAACAGCTGGTTGAGCTTCCATGCGCTTCCTAGCACCATAAGGGCCCTTTCTGATTGCTTCCTGTAGCTGCAATGTTTTTTTTTTATATAATTAAAAACCAACATCTTATTAACAAAACGATATGAACTATCATCAATTAAATTTCATGCATGTTAAGACATCAACCAGAACACAACATCTTGATGCTATTGGTAGTGCATCTCATATAACCATGAATTTTTTAAACCTTCAAATTTCAATGTAATTATTTAGGGCTTTCCTCTTAAAAGTAAGTACTGCTTTTACCGTCCCCACCTAAGTTGATTTTACAGTATGCCTTGGTAAAAGTAAATACCGTCTTTTACCATCTACTATATATATAAAAGTGTTAAAGCAAGTAATGACATTAGGATCTAACCTTT
The DNA here is from genome assembly GCA_034509125.1 of Monilaria moniliformis. NCBI lineage: Eukaryota > Viridiplantae > Streptophyta > Magnoliopsida > Caryophyllales > Aizoaceae > Monilaria > Monilaria moniliformis. The sequence continues at coordinate 12,852 of JAYDZE010563083.1, read as the reverse complement.
GATGCCAAGCCAGAATAGGCAGGATCATTGAGAAGTTTACTGGATGATGTGAAAGCCGCAAAGAATGTTTCACAACACTTATGTCTAGCTTCCATTCCTGCAAAGTCCAAGTATATCTCACGTAAAGATCTTCGCATTAAAGATTCTAAGGGCTTTTGTCTGAAGGGAAAGTGAGATTGATACAGACCTATCTTGTTGGTTTCTGTAAGAGTGTTGGTAATTATATCAATTATCTCCAGTCTAGAGATCATCTCCATCAGACACCAAGGTCGAGCAACCAATCCACTAATCAATCTATATCCCTGTATTGGGAGAACAAAACCAGAAGTTATTGGGATTATGACCTGCAAACACATTGCGCATATTGTTGTGGGATAGAGACTCTCAACTAGAGTGCATACTGGACCTGTCTTGACATGCTACTATTTCAAATCCAATGATTAAATTTCCTCCTCTAATTTGAATTCCATCTCTAGCCGATTTAGTTCATCAAAATGTTCCATGATTTTATATTTTATTTTTTATTTTTTTTAAAAACAAACAAACACTAACAACAACCCACCTTAGAGACTACATGATCACATGATATAAAATGGTTGTAAAAGTGAGTTTTTATAGTATGCCTTGTTAAGTAGCATAAGACAATATTTGTTAAACTAGAACAGGCTGCTTTGAATGTAATTTGTAAGTGAAAAACTACAGATTTCCCAATATTGTTCCACCTAGGATCAATTAATGCTTACTTCCTAAACTGGTGAAACTGCAAACTAACTCATCGGAATCTATATGCGTGTGAAGACATAATATAGTGTGAATAAGCCTATAGTGACATAAACATCTCACCGCAATACGAATTTCAGAACCCTGCTGAAGTACTGATAGGAGGAGGCCCTGCAGCCATTATCAGCATATGATAAGTAAAGAATTAACAGAAATTTCACACTGGCAAATGCTAATAATTAGCATGTAAATTTGCATTGTTGGTGATCTTTATATTTGTACTTGTCATTGGCTGCTCATCAATTACAGAAACCAAAAATAAAGAGTATAGATTAAAAAAAAAAGTTGAGACTTATGTGACCTCAAAGAAGGCTTTCAAATTGACTTACTGAGGGGATCAGCTTGGGTGTTTTGGATGCTTTATCATAAATTAGGCTCTTAAGGTTTTCTTCAGCCACGCTCGTCAGGAACACATTATTTCCTATTCGTGTTTCACCAGCAATGTTCGCAAGAGAATGCAAGGCAGCCTTCATTTCCATGAGAAACCAATCTTATTAAACCCAGAATCAGATCAAAGCATGTAAGATATTATGAACAATGCATGAAATTAATAACCCTTCACATGATCTTTTAATAATGCAATAATATTTCCTCTCTCCTCTTATCTCTATCCCCTCTACTAGCAGAACAGAGAAAACCTTAGTTGTTGGGAAGATGAAACAAAATCAAGAAAGCTTGTCTCAATCTCAAACAAGGCAATCGTCACAGTGCTAATAGTTACATCTTCCAAGATGATTCCCTCACCAACACCGTTTAATATGAGATTTAGGCTGTGAATACCATGCAGCTTATATCTTATATGTGAAGCCACAGTCATGGAATATATTTCAGATTCACTAAAAACATTTGGCATCAATCAGGTTTGTGTTCACATATTTCCAATCCACCTAACAATTAAGATCTCAAAAAACTGAAAGGCATCTGATGCAGAAGAGATGCAAGGTGTCTCTTACCAGTTGTTTACCATGCTGTTGTCGGTCAAAAGCAGCATTAACAACATGTCTCGCAGTAGGAGGTGTATTTGACAGAATCATTGTTGCTCCTTGGGATGCTTTAAGCATGATTATGTAGAATAAGATCGTATCAGTTATGTGCTAAAAGCTTGACAAAATCTAGGATCAAATGTAAGATGCAACTAGCGCAGGCTTGAAGAGGAAAAAGAAAAGCAGTTCTGAGAAAGGAAAGCATAAGAAAATTCTGGCTTTGAAATAGTTGTAATTAATATTATAAGAAATTGTGTAAATGAAATTATTAGTTTATTGATGGAAGTTAAACACAGAGCTCTTAGTTTCAGCCGTTTTAGACAACAAGTAAGAAGCAATCATTTGGTTACCGAGGACTCTATACAAGTTGATAGGACTGAGAGGAAGGCAACAAGAACAAAAAATTACCAGCTTAAATACTTAGATGCATAATTTACATGATACAATTTGATTCACTGCTTCAAAGAACAAGACTGAAGAGTAAATGATAAAGTTAGCTGATTTCAACATAAAGATAAAAGTTAACTTACAAGATCCAATTTGACCTAGTGCTTCAACTGCGCATTCACATTCATCTGCATCTTGACTTTCGAGGAACTCAAACCTCTTATCAATTGCAGACAGAACATTTTTAAAACCTATAGTGAAGAAAGGTTAGCAGCAAATATATACAACTCTAATTAGGATAATATTAATTAATTTTCAGGTGCACAACATATTCTTTAAGAAAGGGAAGATATGAGGTCATATATCTCAGCTAACTTTAAGTTTTTTCAAACTAGAGAATATCAAGAAATGTGATCGACGTTGTTCATTGAACGTTGCTTGCATTACTCATCAAGCATAGAAATTAACATACAAAACTTATTGGCTATGTCAAGTATTGATTGTCAGAAAGGCTATCCAAAAATTGCTCAATATCTTCCAGTTTGCTTGCAGCATCAGAAGTTTATGGCCCAAAACTAGAAAGTGAATTGTTTGACCTAAACTTGTGATAGGGATGCAGTAGATTAGTCTGATTAATTAGATATTTCTTTAGCAGTTGTTGAGTCGTATTTTATCAGTCCTTTATTGTTGAGTCAAGCCCATAAGTATATGGGCCTAAGGTTTCACTAGGATTCAACGTTCTTATTTATAGATTCAATCAGGTTCTTATTTATAGGGCTATGTTTCCTACATTTCATTCATTCGGAAATATGATTTAGAGTTTAGCAAATAGCAAATAGCAAATACTACGGTGTGGCCTCTTCAGAGGAGAGTTCGTTTATGTTCTTTCGTTTGTTTCTTTTCTATACTTTTCATCATCTCTAACATCTTCACTCTATCAATTGGTCCGGCCTGCATCAAAAGTCGATTGGATAAGGTGGTTGACGGTTTACGTCGCTCGGTCACTGACACAATCAAGCGTACCGCTGCCATCGATAAGAAGCTCAACTTGCTGGCCACTATCTTCGGTGTCGAGTTCAACTCCATTGTTCCTCCACCGCTGCCCATTGTTCCACCACAGTCTGCAGCACATGAAACCTTAGTTTCGTACACAACCCTAATTCCATCCAGCCCCGTTGTTCCGCTTCCCTTTTCCGCATGCTCCACCACCGCCACCTCGAAAGAAACCCTAGTTTCGCATACCACTTGTATTCCCAATCCTTGTTTCACGTCTCGACAACATGTGCTCAATCTCACCTGGGCAACTCCTGTGTGTATGTCCAGTCGCGCCACTGTCGCATCGCACAACATTGCTTTGCTCAACATCGGTTTCGATTGTAACTGCTTTGCACTTTGCTAGTATTGACTTGTTGGTGCACTACTGTTCCCATTTGATGAAAAAAATTGGGATACATACTGGTGTTTACTAACATTATTTCGCAGCCTTGAGGACAAGGTTGTTTCGACCGTGAGACAATTGTGAGGGATGCAATATATTAGTCTTATTAATTAGATATTTCTTTAGCAGTTGTTAAGTCGTATTTTATTAGTCAAGTCTATTATTCTGATATTAAGTTGTTAGGTTATATTATTGTTGAGTCAAGCCGGTAAGTATATGGGTCTAGGGTTTCATTAGGGTTCAACCTGTTTCTTATTTATAGTGCTATGTTTCCTACGTTTCATTCATTCAGAAAAATAATTTAGAGTTCAGCAAATATGTTGTGTGGCCTCTTTGGATGAGTGGCCTCTTCAAATGAGAGTTTGTTTATGTTCTTTCGTATGTTTCTTTTCTATTCTTTTCATCATCTCAATCATCTTCACTCTATCAACTTGTGCTCATATCCCCTGTCTATATCTCCATTTAGTTTATGCCATAATAAATTCATGTTAAGCATTTTGGCTTTACAGAAAGTAGGGAATCAATACAAAGTTTTGCATTAAGCTGCCACCAAGGGAATGGTTCAAAGTTTCATAAGATCCACATGGAAAAATAAAGGAATTGGAAACAACCTAATGTTACTTTTAAAAGTTCATTCCAAATAATATGGTTTGCTCTAGTGAAAAAAGTTCACATAAAATTAAGAACTTCCACACATCTGCTAAAATTATGGATGACAGGAAACACCTATACAGTAACTTAAGAGAGTAGCTTACTGGATTCGTCAATGAATGCAAAAGCATTTTCCTTCGACAGAAGCCTTCCAGTTATCATCATTGCCCTCGACCTTAAAATGGACTCTGCAGCTCCATTGCTAAGGAAAGACAGAATGTTTCTGATCAAGCATTATGCTCAAGCAAGATATATTGACCATGGAAATTTCTTCACTAACCTGATTATGGAACTAAGAAGTTGGAGCAGGATCGTTTTTGACAAAAATTCAGCACTGTGTTGAACTTCCACCAACTTCATTATAAAGCAAAATGAACAGAGGATAAGACTCTAGAACTTAAACAAAAGGAATGAATCTACAAATCATAAATAGAACAGGTTTAATGAGAGAAATTGTTCTAAGGCAACACATAGACAAAGTTTATGTACCAAAAAAGAAATAAGGTTGCTAATAATGTAAGAAGAATTATATGTTCTCATGCAATTACACAACCAAAGTCACCACAAGACGAATTGATGTTATAATTCGACAAAGTGTACAACTATGGTAAGGATCAACTCAGAGGCTCTTTTTGCCAAAGTGAGATGCTGATTGATTTAGGCTCCAAGCCTATCCATAAAAACACGCACACGACTAACGTCATCCCCATAGGCTCTGGGTGACAACGCAACTAGACTAATCATGTAATATCAGTTACCCTTCCAAAACCCTTAAGGTTTGGCAGAAAAGGAAATGATAATTTTAGACATATATAGGGCAAACTATTGTGGACACCATCATGTAGGAGTGAAGGGGCCAGCATACCACTATGCACTTAACTGGTTCACAGAGATGATCTTCAGGGAGGAAGGCTGAGACCAGAGTGCATACGTGAGGCTAACTAAAGCAACCTGGCAACTGGTTGACCAGGAAGTCTGTGAGGTGGCCAACGTTGTTGACATTGAGTAATTAAAAGGAAAGAAGGTAACTGGCTATTGATCAATAACCTTGCTTTACAGTCTTTCCCCAGCTGCACTAAGTCTATAGTATCTGACATACCCACAATGACTCTTTTACTTTCTTGACCTGATCTTGAGAAACCTTTGAGGATACTCTCTTTCATGCTTACGTACTTGTGACAAATAGTGGAGTAAGGTAGGAGAACCCAATGACAGTTAATTATATTAACATGAGTTAACAAGTATGCAGAAATAAAGAGGTATGCATAGTATACAAATCCAACCTAGTGATATGACCAAACAATCATTCTAATATATAGTTTACGATAGGCTTAAAAGTCATTCAGGAATCACGAAATTGAAATTCACACATGATTGGGGCCAACCTCATAAATAAGTTCCAGAACACTCAAAGTAACTAAAGTGTCATTTGTATTTCTGACTTCTGCCTCCAGTAGACTTAGAAAATTTGATTTCGAGACTTCTGATGCCACTGATCTTGAAATAGAGAAGAGCTTCACTATCAAAGCTAGAATACGAACTCTTCCCTTCAGATGTCCCAAATAGAAAAGTCAGAGAAGAAGAATGCAAAATCAAATTCAAGCAAAGGAACTATGACAGCGGTATAGTATAGCTCCTGAGAATATAAAACATTAAAAACAATCAAACGAAATATTTAAGATATTGAGCCTGCCACGATAAAACTACCACAAACCCCCACCCCTGCCCCCCCCCAAAAAAAAAAAAAGAAAGAAAGAAGAAACAGGGATCAAATTACAAAAGGAAAATCTGGTTGTAAAGAAAACAATCATGGGCCTATATGGCCAAATAACAATTGATTGCTAATATTAATCATATACCAGTGATGAGCATTTCGCTGCTGCATATCCAAGATGTGTAGCTTCATTAACATTTGTTGGAAAGACTATCCCCTGGAGAAAGGTTGCATAATCCTCAGCAGTAGAACAAGTGTTGAATATCACTGTAAGATTAGATAAGATCATTAAGCAGGGGCAGCAAGCGGGTACATACCATGCCTTCAGGGTAGCTGGCCAAACTTTTAATAGCATCTGTTGATGCAGCAGCCACTTGTTCATCACTACAGAAAGCAAATAATTTAGTTTTGTGTGCTTCAGTATAAGAAAACACCACGACCAAGACCAAGAACATAATTTAGTTAGCATCAAAACCATAGTCACAACATAAACCCTAATGCCCTAAACACATAAGGTTCTTTGGGAGCCAAGAGGATAATATGAATGGAAATCACTTTATAGTGTTCTCGTAAAACATTGGAAGGGATAAGAATTCAAGAATCCAACATAAATTTAAAGGGATAAGAATTCAAGAATCCAACTTAAATTTAGAGAACAGGCTTTCCCATCAAAACCTGATTAAATGTGATTACAAAGTTACCATTCCTCACCAGAAGAAAGAGATAGAACAATCCAGTTTTTTAGTTATTTTATTTTATTTTATTTTTTGTAGGAAACACCCACTTGTGTAAAACAGGTATCTTTATCTTGTTTCTTGCATACGTGGTTTGTAAAAGAGTAGAACACAATCAGAAACTGCAGCGGTGCAGCCCATTATTGGTTACATAGTAGTGCACAAAACATGAAAAGATGGAATCTACCACTGGAATTTAGTCAGATATAATAACTACACATTGTTTCTCGAAAGAGAATTTGCGGTTCATCCTTAAATGACAGAAGATTTATCATAACCAACCAATGCGGCAGACATGATTATACGTAGTATACAATATCATGAAAGTTGAAACCAATTGAAGTAATGATCTAGAAACTACTGTGCCAATATAAATTAATAAGCTCAATACCCATCAATCAAGCAACCAAGCAAAAGAGGATAAACACTATGCTGAAGAACTAGTTCGATAGCAACTCGTTTATCTGTATGCTCCAGTAGACATGATATCTGAAAAAATGTTTAGCATGTCAGATTGGAATTCACAATTTTCAGTATGCACCCAAACAAGATAGGGAAAAACAATGACTGAAGATTTTTAAAATATATATATATATATATATATATATATATATATATAAATCACTTAGTCAATTGTTTATGAACTACGAACGGAAAGATCATGTACTTACAGCTATACAGGCCAGTCGTTTCACTTTCTGAGAATCTGCCCCAAGGCCAACCATAACAAAAGGCTGAAGCACAAGAAAGACAAGCTTCAAACTACAAAGTAAATACTAAATAAGGCATGAACTCCAAAATAAACTAAGTAAGCCGATACTAAACAATCAAGCATCTGAATGTAACAAAATGCATAGTCAAGATTGAAATAACATCTCAAGTTCTCAACCTTAAAGACCAAATGCATGCAAAGATAGATGCAACTACAGAATTAGAAAAGCACTGGAGTCTGGTTATATTATTCCGCATTATAAAAATCAAGTGTAAAATCTGGAACCAAAACATATGTCGCACATAACTTGAGAAAATATATGCTAAGTTGCTAATGAATATACAATGTAGAGCAAACAAACTTATAATTAATTTAACCAATCAGCTCTATTTCAAAATTGTACAGTTAATAAAATAATGATAAAAGTAACCAGCAATATAGTGGATAGCAAAAATACCAACAAAGTTGCCAGAAATCCAAATTAAGTAACGCACCATGTAGTGCGGAATAAGCGATGCTCCATATTTAGTTCTGAATACTCTATCCAAACATTCGACCAAAGCACTCTCCAGACCAGGGTAACTCGCATCAGTTTGCAGAGCACTATTAAAATCTCAAACTCGATAATTAACACAAAAACACGATAAACCTCAAACGAATAACCGCAAAAAAGTTTTAAAAAAAAGGCACGCACAGCGCACTCATTCCTGCTGAAGGAATCAACGACATTGTAACTCGTGTATACATAAAACCGCATGCATCGATGGAAAGATGAGTTAAGAGTTTTACCTGAAAATAGCGGGAAGAGGAAAGCGGCTGAGGAACTCCTGAGCTGAAATATCAGAAATAGCACCTGAAATCGCGGGAGACATGGTGAATATAGAGTTTGATACGCATAAAAGATACACAGACTATAGATACATAGAGCTAGAAATAAAGGTTCAAATTGAGAAGACACCTGGTTGTTGAGCGAAATCGGAAGCCGCTACGAGCAGCTGAGCAGGATCGACGGCGAATTCCTCGTTCATTTCTTGCTGCTGAAGGTTACACGAGTTGAGTGACGACGAAAATTGGGTAACGGTGGAAAGCGGTGGCTTATACTATGAATTATTGCAACTCGGTCCTTTAAATTGCTCTTATTAGCATTCAGCTCTTGCTTTATAGATGCCTACGGTTCCGAATCACCGGTTCCGGTTCCAAGGGTATCGTAATCGTAATTGAGCCGCTAAGGAAGTTGTCGTTTCAGTTTGGAACCGGAAACCGCCGGCTCTAGTTCCGGTTTCAAACCGCCAGTTTCTGGCCGGTTTTTGGCAGTTCCGATTCCGGTTTTCGATTTTGGCGGGTCTTTTAAAAAAATCAAGTTGATTAAAATCTGAAATCAAAAACAGGTATAATTAGATCAATAATTAATAAATTACAGTAATGATTAACGAATAAGAGAAATTATGTAACATCACATTCAATTATCCGAAATACATGGTCAATCACATTCTAATTGGATATTTGGGGCATTTGTTAACTTGTTGACCTTGTTAATACTGCAGTAATATTTGGAATGTGTTTGATCAAGTGTTTTAGAGAATTGTGAATTCTTGTTAACACAAGATGAATAAGCTAGAATGAGGATGATGGAGGTAGATATGAGAGAAATTGGATGTAGAGAAGAGAGGATTCTTGTTAATACAAAATGAGTGGGTTGAAATGAGGATGATGATGAGGTATTTATGGATAAAAATGAGTGGTAAAATTTTGAATTTGAATTTGAATTTTGAAAAAAAAAATTGCGAAAACCACCGACACCATTGGTTTTGCAACAGAAACCGTCGGTTTTCTTCTGAAATGTCAGATTTAACCCGGCCCCCCTATGCCTAGCCTGCAACGTCTGAAAACTGCTGTTTCCGGTTTCATATTTTCGAAACCGTAACTGAACTGCCGGAACCGAATTTTCGATTTCGATTTAACCAAATCCGGCGGTTCCTGTTCCGGTTAAAATCGCCAGTTACAAAAAAACCGGACATCCCTAAATTGGACTCAAATTTATTAATTAAAACATAATTTTACTTACTTCACAATATATATATATATATAGATTATATAATTTCCCTCAACATATACAACTTTACTTTAGAAAAATATAATATGTTATAGAATATGCACAAAATAATTAAAATTAACTCACATATATAAATGAGGTTGGGCTAAATCTTAAGGTATGTTGATCAACAGCGAACAATGATGTTTCTGCACCATTAAAAGATTATTCTGAAATTTGTAGTCAATTTTGGCCAAGACAATGAAGAAAAGGAAGTGGAATTGGTTTCCAAAAAGCAGCTTTTGTGGTATGGGGAGAGAGTTTTACCCTTGGAGTTATGCAGAGAAAGAAGGAAAAATGGGAATTGGGCTGTTCCATCATTTACCAGTTTCCAAATTGGTAGTTAGCGTGCTATCCCTTCTTCTACATCAGTCCGCTACACTACTCACTGTGTTTCCAGATCATGATCTCATCGCACGCCAATATTTACTTCCACACACTTACATACGCACACGCTTGCTTTATCTCTATCTAATCACTTGTATATATGTATTTTCTTCCATCTTTAAAATAATCTATGCCATCTTATTAGGCATCAGCAACTGAGCCTGTCCAATCACGGATCGGCGTGCGTGCACGGAGGGCAGACTCCCTTGGAGGGGCGAGGCTCGCCATGCTAGCATGCGTTCGCATACGACATTCTCGCGCAGCATGGCACACGCGTGAGCACCGTTCACAGACTTCTCGACCAATAGCGTGGCACATGCAGCACACGCACTAGGTGCACTCGTCGGCATTTGAATTTTTTCTTTTAACCGAAATTTATATTGATTTTTAATATATTTTTTTCAAAATTTAGCTGTTTTCGACCGTTTTTTATATTAAAAAATGGCTGTTACAACGGTTGTTTTTTGGTTTTTTTTTTTTTCATTTACACACTTATAAATACTATTCAATTCTTCTACAATTTTTTTCTAACTTCTCTCTATATTTCAATCATTTTCTCTTCTAAATTCGTCTCGTTCCATATGATTTTGGTAATTTCTTCGATGATGAGGATGACGTTGTCCCTAACGAGTCTGAAAAAAATAGTTCGTCCGACGAGAGCAACAAACTTCTCGAAGCCGTTGGCACGGCGCGAATGGCCATTGGTCGTAATTTGGTGGAGGCGAAAGCGGCCAATCAAGTCCCCAAGAGGAAATACGTACACCGGGACTGAAAAGCAGTCGTTGAATGCCTCTTGGAGGATTATTTCTCAGACAATTTGCGATGAGGCGGGTGTTTTTCGTCCCTAGTTTCGTATGCGTAAAGATTTACTCATACGCATATCGGATACGTTGGCGGCTCGTGGGGAGTTCTTCCAGCAACAACCAGACGGGATCGGGTGGCAAGGGCTTTTGACACTTTAGAAATGTACGTCGGTAATCCGAAAGCTCGCGATCGGCGGAACTGCCAATCAATTCGACGAGTACCTGCACATCGCCGAATCGACGGGGCAGGAATGATTGACACTATTCTGCTGCGCCTTTCGAGATGCATTTTTGCGCTGAATATTTGAGGTCATCAACAACTAGCGATTGCCAGCGACTGCTCTGTATGCACGTAGCACGTCACGGCTTCCCCGGCATGCTTGGCATAATCGACTGCATGCACTAGGCATGGAAAAATTGTCCAACGGCATGGAGGGGCACACATGCCAGTGGCCACCACGGCTCACATCCGACCATCCTCCTCGAAGTCGTCGCGGACAACCGATTGCGCATCTGGTATGCATTCTTCGGCGTCGCCGGCCAGAACAACGACATAAACGTCCTCAACCACTCCAATGTCTTCAGCGACGGGTTGGGTGGTAGGGCGTCGATGATACGATTCACGACCAATTGACGTCTCTACAACATGAGCTATTATTTTTCCAATGACATTTATTCGAAATGGTCGACGCTCGTTAAGACCATCTCGTATCCAACCTAGATGAAAAGAGCTCGTTTTGCCCAAAAACAAGAGTCTGCGCAAAAGGACATGGAACGAGCATTCAACAATCTCCAAGCACAGTTCGCGGCCGTGAAAGGTTGGGGCGTATGTATTACAATGACGTGCTCGTCGACATTATATATGCGTACATTATATTGCACAACATGATAATCGAGAACAAAGGAGGTGAAGCTTCTAATTGGGAAGATGAAAACACGGTCAGCACCTCTAGCTCTTCGTCCGCAAGCGAAAATCCATCTCGAGGTATGCCCATGACATTCCGGGATTACCAAAATCGTCGTGACTCGATACGCGACCAAAATGTCCACGCCAAACTCCAACAAGATTTAGTTAAAAAAATTGAGTACACTTCAGTCCACTCGATAAATGATTTACATTTTTTATTCTCACTTATGTAATTTTTTATTTCGATTATCCAATTTTTGTTTATTTTAATTATGTAGTTGTTTTAATTTTGATGAAATTCGTATTTTTCGATTATTCGCATATGAATTTAATTAGATTATATGAATATACATAATTGCAAAGAATTAAAAAAAATAAGAGATGATACCCATGAATAGTGATAAGTAAAGGAAAAATTTAGTGCATAAGGTTGTGGGTGTTAAGTAATGAAAGAAAAAATAAGTGTGATACTTATGAATTATGCAAGTAAAGTGCACTTATGGTGCTTTTTGTTGTTGATGCCTTCATATAAGCCTTTTTAAGTGTAGTGTAATGTAAAATTATGTATCAAATATGTGTTATCTAATTCCGAATTCCTACTCGACAATGAAAGAAATTGAAAATCTAATTCCGAATCTCATCCTTTTTTGGATGAAAATATCTGGTCATTTTTTAAGAAGTACGTTAACATATAAGCCCATTAATATTGCTTTAGACATTTCAGTCCATTGTGACATGAACTCAGTTTTTATTCAAAAATATAGTATATAACACTACAGTTTACATTAGTCAGACCAATTTTTAGAATCTGATAGATAATGCATTTAAGTTATTTAACTCGCCTCGGTTTGTTTCTAATTTTAATCGCACAGAAAATGAAGTTTTAAATGGATATTAATTAATTACATGTTCAATATTTATAAGTTAATTATAACTGCGTCCCGTTGCCTTATCGACTTATCGTGGAATCAAAATATTTTTATACGGTAAGTAAATCAGATTAAACTACATCACCGTTTAACTAAACAAATTTCTTTAGGCTCCGTTTGGTATCACGGAATTGAGAGTTTGGAATTGGAATTGAAGCCATCAATTCCAAATCTATTGTTTGGTACAATAAAAGTATTTAGATTTGGAATTGAATTCTAATTCCAAATCCTCCAATTCCAAAATTTGAATTCCATAGCTAAAGTAAATATTTAGAATTTCATATCCCTAATGTGTGCTCACACACTCACATTCTCTCTCTCTCTCACGCCCTCTT
>JAYDZE010563072.1:0-12494 GCA_034509125.1 Monilaria moniliformis | reverse complement strand
TCTTGAAAAGTAAAATACAACCGCACTACACCAGGATGGTCTAATTGGTCCAGTACTATGCGCTCCAATTTCACATACGCTGTTTTATTTTCCTTAGTGATGAATTTTTTATCCATGATCTTCATGGCATAAACCATTCCAGTGTCTTTCTTTCTTGCTCTAACAACCTGTGCACATAAAGAAGAAAATGAGTAAATTTGCGGTCTGCAACCACCGCCCAAACATTAGTACAAAATCCCTCTTTCCTTCTTCACCATTTTGAAAGAAATCCGTTGAAGTGCTGGAAATGAAGAAGAGAAAAAAGCTAAGAAATGTCTAAAGGAAACTAGTCATCGTCAAATATTTCCTTTCGTATAAGCAACATTGCAGACTACCAATTGGAACATCATCGAACCATCTAGTGGTAAAGGCCTAAACCTGTTGGTCATGATCAAGAACATATTAGAATAAGTTGGCAAGCTCTGGCCATCAATGGCATAGAATAGATGTGCAATCATCTCTGGCTCACTACACAATTACCATTAACAGAACCCAGCCAGAAGAAACCCGAAATCATAGTCTGGTAAATTAGTAGAAATTACTCTTTCTCCAATCACCTCTCAACTTTACCTAACATCCATCCTCAGCAAACAAAATCCTCAAAATAACATATTATCCTAGGTTAAGTATAGTCAAACAAGTGATCGTGCATACGAGGATCCCACAAGGGAATTAGCCTCCCACATCCATCATGTCGTCCAGTAATTATTTAAGGGCCTTTATCATCACATATTGCATTATTCTAATTCTCTCATATTACTGGTAAGCTCCAAATTTTAGACATATGTTGCCCATAATTCTAGATTTTTTTTTTTAAATGACATAAAAATCATCACTGAAGCTGATTTCTTATGTTTTACAAATTTCTTATGTTCCTGTAAAACTCCCTCGTATATCAAATGTATTTAACAGTACGGTCTTTCTCTTCTTCGTGCTGAATTGCCGGATTAAGCTCGACAGTAACTCATCAAGAGAAGACCCCTAAGAACATTTTGTACTTCAGCAGTTGTATTGCTGTTTTACAAAGTTACATTCTCACTAACAAAGAGAGCTAGTACCAGAAATTGGAGTTGCCATTAATCTGTTAGGAGATAGAAGAAATTCAAATAATGGGCAGTCATCAATGTGCAAACAACTCACTAGTGGAGGCGACAAACGCATTGAATTGAGAAACATCAATTAATTATTTGCTCCTTTTCCTCACCAACTTCACAAAAGATGAATATACATTCAAAAAACTGCTCCAACCGAACCAGCTAAAATAAAGCAAAGCAGGTCAAAGAAGAGAGATATAGAAAGCAGCAACAGGGAACAAACTACAAAGAAACAAGAATTAACCCAAAAATAACACAGAGAAAGGTGCAAAAAAATGACAGAGAAGAAAGCAAATTGGACCTTGGAATAAGAACCAACACCATAAATCTTCTCGAGTTCAAAATCTTGGATGCTGAAATTCTCCTGTGGGGCTCTGAATGCAAAACTCTTAGATCTCTGGGGTGTATTACTGCTGCTATTGTTAGATGAGGAACTGTTGCTCTCAATCTTCAGCTTCGAACCAAAATCCTTCTCCATTGATCCTCCTTCTTCCTCCATCAATGCCATTTCCCCCAAAATCCTCTAACTCTCACCTCCACACCCACATGCAGAGAAATGGTGAATCCCTTCAATTTTCACACACATTTATATACATATATCTAGCTTTCTCTCACTGGGAAAAAGGAAAATCTTGGAAAGTGAAAAGGGAATGCGAAGACCGTTGAACAGCAGGAAATCAATCTCAGAAACCTGAGAGAAGACAGCCCATCACACATCAGATCAAGATTTTTTTCACTATGCATATATTCCTTTTCTCTCTCTGTGATAAAGCCGCGACACCCAATTCAAATAGGCCCGAGAAAGCGAATGATTCCATACACATATTTATGTATGGATCAATGTATTGCGGGTTTCCTGATTATTAATTTTCTTTTATAAATGCTTTTGTGTGTGTGTATATGCAGATGTGAGAATGTATTCTTCCCTGAAAAAGGTGGGAACTTTATGAATTTTGCAAGGCCCCAAAAAGGAAAAGGCTATGAATGTGGGAATAATGGGATTGGGAGGGGAAGTGTGTGTGTGTGTCTGCATGTATGGAGATCGAAGAGCACATGAAATTGAATGATGGCCACCATCTGTATCTCATTGGTTTTTTCACTTATTTCCCATCAATTAATGCCATCGATCTATGTATTTCATACATTTTTTTCTCTTATTTAAATTTTATATTATGTTAATATAACATATATATATATATATAGAGAGAGAGTATAGTATTCTTGTGTTGTATTGTATTACATTAGAGATGGTAGAATCTTGTCATTCCATATAACATGTTTGTTGATATGTTCTATGAAGATAATTTTATTCTGAAATAGTAATTTTAAATTTTAAACATTAAATCAATAATTTGTAAAATAAAATAGTCTTATGTTGTTCTATGCTAACTAGTGTATTTTTATGTGGTATGAAGTGAATATTTCAATAGATTTTTGTGATATATACCATAATAATATCTCATTGTATAGAAAAAATGAGATTTTTGGATAAATAAGATATATTTGTAAGGTTGAAATATAAGGTCATGTTCTAAAAAAATATATACTTTTTATAGACAGGCAATTGTTATATATCTTTTGATGGATGAAGACATTATAAATTATGGAAATTATCATTTAAGCCGTATATGATATAGGATTATCATAAAAAGAAGTGTAAGTATATAATATAATAAAGCTTCAATAAAAGAATCATTAATATATACAAAAAAAAGTGGAATAGTCATCATTTTAGGAGGAGAAAAAAATTACTCGGTCTATCTCTTAAAAATAGTTTTAATGAAATGTGACACGAATTTTAATTAAAATAATTGAAGTATTATGAGTAAATTAAGAAAGAGTCTGACCTTAATAATGATTAATAAATGTGTTATGAATAGAAATTGTGATAGATTATATGATAAAAAAGATAAATAAATTGATATATTAAAAGTAATATTGTGTGATAGTGTCTATAAATGAAGATAAATTATTTTTTTATTGACGTAACAAAATGACAAATTATGACTATTTTTAAGAGACGGGGAGGTGTATTATAATTGCAATCAAATGTGCATCCTTATCCACTCATCTAAAGAATGGTCCTAAATCACATTTATATATAAACATAAAGCCCTTATCACTATATTTAAAGGCCACCTACACACACACCCACGATTTAATAATAATAAATTCGAATATAGTATTATACAAGGAAACAATCGCAAACTTAATGTGTCTTTTGTCATTATATTTTATATTACACTCAGATTGTATTGTTACGTCATTACTAATGAATAATGAGCAACAATTACTCATACTATATACTAACATTTAGACATAACATTTAGGCTGCTAATTGATTCTAAGTATCTACTATTCACGTTTCAATGATCTGTAAACAGAAAACTCAACTTCTAGCTAGACTTTAAATCTTGAATTTTTATAAAATTCTTACTTATTTGTGTATATAATATTATTTTTATTATTTTATTAAGGCATAAACTATAATAATAACAATAATAATAATAACTATTATTATGATTATTATTATTATTATTATTGTGTTATCAATTAATCACTTATTAAGCAAATTTTAATGTAATTTTTAAAACTATGTATCGTATTTTGGGTTGTATCTAATTATTACATATTATTGTTTTAATTCATAATTTAATCAAAAAATACTTTAATTATTAGAAAAAAATATGCATATTAATTATAATTTAATTATTACATCTATTAATTAATTAAATTTAACTAATTAATTTAAGTTTAGAATTCTAACAGTTTTTCTTGATATTCCAAATACAGAAAATGTAATTTATCACAATATATTCTAAAAAATCATATTTCCTAACAACATTACTTTCCCACTAAATAACTAGTTGGACTATTATTCAATGTATACATTCTAAATAAAGGTTTTCAAATGGAGATCTGAAAGACCACCGGGCCTATGTGAAAAACTACATAAAGTTTTGTATCGGGCCATACCACAAGCTTCATGCTATAAAATGTCGGGGCCCATTGAGGCCAACGCAAAATCGACTAGGAACGAACTCAAATTTCGAGCCTCGGGGTATCAGCAACGAGACCCATGGCAGCCCGTCCCGAAGACTAAGAAGGAACTAAAATTTCAAGCTTTAGGGCATCAGCAGAACAGCCCGTCTCTTCGGGAAAGTTCATACGTTTGACACCTCTAATTCTAAATAGTTCAATTATGCCAAACTCAAATTCCAAATATCAAAATTCAACCGAGCTGGAGCTTGACTCACTACTCTGTCCGATCACACTCTAAAGAAAGAATTATTTTAAAAAAGAAAAAGAAAAATAATCTTCTACATCAATAACACAATTCTCATAAGATCTGATCAAAACTATCCATAGCAAAAGTCCCTCCAAAGCAAAACATTCACAGGAGGAGAGTAGAAATACACTAGCAAGATAAAACTACAATATTCAAAGTATTTTAATTTACTATACATCCCACCCATCATTTCTCCTACCAAACTCCAACTTCCTCTCAGTTAAACTACCATACATTTCAGAAAACTTCTGCAAACACTTGCTTCTGATCCCATAGTGAGCTTGAGTGTTCCTGCTGATTGCAACTCCCGAGAATTTTGATGTGTCGATCGCCCACGCGGGCCTCACATACTCCACCGAGCTTGAATCTGAGCTCGAGTTCGCGTACAAATAGTTCATGAGGACGTCCTCGCAGTTGAAAAAAGCATCGACCAACACCCTACCTGGGCCGGCTTTCTCACTCCAATACCTCTCGAACGCTACCTTGCTGTCGAAGAAGGCAGCCCCAGTCAAGATGACGTTGTATCCGTTGTGCTTGCGGGCATGCTTCTCGCCTCTGTACTTCAACGGGGCGCCATCGGCGAGGCGGGGGTAGAAACCGACGATCCGGTTCGGATGCTCGCGCCACACCCTAAAACCGCGCTCCACGTCATCACATGTCATCATGATGTCGTCGTCCAGCTCAAGAACTGCTCGGGTCTTGATGAGCGGGTCCACCCTGAACCGGTTGTTCAGCGAGTTCTTCTCCTCCACCCTTATCCTCACCGGCACCGCTGAGTCAAAATCACTCGGCCGCGGAGGCGCTCCTTTGTTCCACACCACAACAATCTCCCTCACCGAGAAGCATCTCGAATAGTGCTTCACGTACATATTTAGATTCCATAGTCGAGCGTCGTAGGTCATCGTTAGGAGAGTGAACTGGGAGTAGTGACCATTCAACGGGTAGGCTTCCTGTGCACCACTCCCGCCGTATATGTATTTCACCCCAGCGCACGTCAGCGCCACGGCCACCACGATAGTCAGAGCGAGGACAAATGTTCCTAGGCAGGTGTTCGACCTTGTTCTGGCACGGAGAGTCGAGCTCGCTCTGTTCAAACGACTGCATAAAAATCTGAGCTTTGAAGATAAGTTCGGTCTCTCCCAAGCCAAGCCGGTGACTGTGTCGCTTCTCTTCCCCATGTTGTGAGGGCACCAACTTAACGGTACGATACCCCTCACGGCCCCGACTAGGATCCCTACGAGTATGATCAATGCAGCCACGGCAACAACTGAGGCCAATCCCAGAATGAAACGACGAATGGAATCTCCCGAGGTGACTCGGTCACCATCAACGACTGCAATCCATTCACCCGAACTCAGCTGCTGTACGTCTAGGTGATGGCTGCGGGCGCCGTTCCAAGCATTTATTCCCTTATTTGAATCTTCAAGACTGAAGGGAACATTCACCTCTTTGAACTCATCAGTGGTCAGAGCTTCAATTTTGAACAAACGAGTCTTATGACCGTACGTCTCGCCACAGTCTTGACCAACGCGATATAGATCTCCATTATACACAAATGGCCTGCCTCCGTTCCGAGCTCCCATGGTCTTGTATGTGTTATATATGGGGTTCTTTTTATGAGGCTTCCAAGGACCAAGAGGCGAGTCGCTATACCAAATCTCAAGCTGACCGTTTTGCTCCGTGCCAATCCAGCTGTTATCCGAGCCAAAAAGCCACAACTTATCCTCGTGTGCAACAATAGAGGAATCAATAAGTGGCCTTTTCAAAATGATCTTCTCGAGTGTCCATTTCAATGGGAAGTTAGTTGCACGATACAGGCGAACATCCCCGTTGAGGCTGCCCTCCGGCACCATATATATCTGCGAGGAACAATAAAAATTGAAAAAATATAGAAACGAAAATGGGATAAAAAATATGCATGTTCCTCGAAGTTGGGATCTTACGTTCCCATTGTAATCAAAGACATAAGGATAGGAAAGGTGCCATTCTTCATCTAGAGCAATACCCAACTGCTGCCATGTCACTCCCTTGTCTAAACTCTGCGCAACTCCAATATCTCCATGCCATGTGACCGAATTTTTTGTTTCATAAAAGAGGTAAAGGACATCACCCTGAATTATTTGATCGAACACAAACATCAGATGAAGTTAAACACGACAAAGAACTTCAATGAAACATCTAAGATATGAAAACAGACGGGCGTGTAACAGCATATGCACAAACTGAATCAGCATTCACTACTGGGAAATCCAGAAAGCCAACCAGCAATATTTCACTGGTTCTCTATGCAATAACCGGCATCAAAAGGGGTAAGGAGCTTAACGAGAAATAAATGAGAATTACATGCCCATGACGAAGACCAATGAACTAACCAGCTCGATGAGTCTACAACTTTCCCGGAAGTGTTAACAGCTAAGGGTCATTCAAGCTTAGGGAAGGGAACTACTGAGGTGTGTCTAAGGTTTGTATTCATCAGCGAGATACGATAAATACAGATTACAAAATACAGAAATCTAATTTGACACCATCTCTTATATGGTGCGAACGAAAAAACAAAATAGCTAACCTCAGTTTTACAATGAAACCTGCAAATACCATCATGAAATAGAGGAATCCCCTGATGTGAAATTATATATACTGATTAAACCTTGAAATACATCATTAGTTTTGAACAGCAGTGTACTGCATGATGAAGCCTTCAATTATTAGACTTTCCAAGGAAGATTTCTTGGTAACAGCCGAAAATATTCCCACCAACCAAATTGTTTCTTTTATCAAACTAAATCCAATTTGTACATAGATGGTAGATAACGGTGACCACACTGCAGTACCCTGTACTAGAAATAAACTTCTTCCAATACATTAGTGCATATGAGCCCGTGATTGTAACATAATCTTCCCTCAGAGCATGTTTGCCTCTGTATTGAGCCACCGACATTTTAGCCCACTCCAATTCCATAGAAGTTTTTTTAATTCCCTCCGTAAGATTCTTTAATTATTAATGACAATCATGCAATAAAGGATAAGAAAAATATTCCCTTGAGAGAATAAAGGAGGGCCACTACATTACTGTTTTATTTCCTAGCCAGTTTTCTAGTTAGAATCCATATATCCTTTTCAGTCATTGTTGGAACATGCTGCCCAACTAACAAGGATATACTTAACCCAAAGCAACTCAACAATAAAGACCTCGATGCACTTCTATTAAAAAAAATTAATCTTTATCCATTCACCCCATATCCAGGTTACACCTTTATACTCTCTGCTTTATCCCTGTGAGCATCCTTCTCTCTTCATCAAGATATAATAACATTAGGAAATCCCATATGACACTAATAACAATATGATTTTTTTTACAATCACAGGTTCCACCAGGTCCATCGGAAGAAGTAATATAACAAATTCTAAGCCACTGAAATGATAAAATTGGTCGTAAATCAGGAACTTAGAGGATTAGAAAGCAGACATAATACCCACTAATGCATTGCAAGTAGCAACTCAACTGCACATATAATTTAACAGAACAAAATCACAAAAAATTAAAAGAAAAAGAATTAGCAAAACTGTTTCTAACAGATTCTTGAAAAGCACAGCAAGTGATTATGGATTGCTTTAACAGATAGACATACTACAGAAAAAACTTACCTGAATGTAAAGAAAAGGGTCAGCAACGAAGTTACTGGGAAATCCAGCATCGGAAAGAGAGGCACAAGTCATCACTGGGTTGGCGACGGGCCATGCTGCACTCTTATCCTTCCACACATTCATCTGCTACCCAATTTTCAACAAGTTGTGATTCATGAGATTTTACCCCATAAAGAAAGGAACAACAGAATTTCGATTAGCACAAACTTCTCGACTCCGATACTCCTATCATATTAATTAAGTAAAGTCTTAGACAGCATGAATAATGTTAAGCAACAGTAATAAGAATCACGTGCTTAAACATGATTCATGGTAGTCAACCTACAACTCTGAAAACAGAAAACAACAGAACAAAAAAGAGAAACAGTAGCGGCAGAGGAACTATACTGATAGAATCCAAATTTTAGAAAAACCTTTCTGCAGATGGAAGAAAACAGTTAGAAAATTGCTAGAATAATCATAAGAAAAAGGCTATGGTTCAGCAAGCATGCAGATACACAGACATCTTTCTACTGTTGAAATTTGAAAGAAACAATAATCTATTTTAGAGGAAACCAGTTTATATTTTTCATTTTTACATTAAAACTGTACATTATACCTCAAAATAGTGGAATCACTACCAAGGGAGAAAAAAAAAGAATACGGGGGAAGTGATCTACATCCACTGTCAAAATGAATATCGTTAATAGTAAAATTTACTTATAATGCTATAAATTACTACACTGAAGTTTGCATTTTTATACATTTAAACAAATATTTGTCATCAGAACAAAATCCTTCAAGGCACACACACACACACAAAAAAAAAAGGCATTTGGACGTAATTTTCCTCTTGAATAGTCAAACTTATCTTAGATCTAAACAAAATATATAAAAATTGGACTTTAAACTCATTCTCTACCAAGAGTAGTTCCAGAGATCAGAAATACGAAGAAAACCCAGAATCCAGAAAAAACTTCAAATATCATCTCTCTCGCTCTCTCTCTCTACAAACAAACACACACGTACACACAAATACATAACTTATAGTACATATATAGTGTCAATTGGGAAGAAGGAGAGAAATTTACAGCTTCAATAGGTCTGAGAGAGAAAGGCGAGTCCCCATAGAAAACGCCGAGGGCCCAGGAGCCCTCACTGTCGTCTAAACAACCAAGCGCGGCGATCCCCTGGCGCACGTTAGGCGTGACCATGTACCTCCCATACAAACTTCCAATCACGCCCAAAACCACAAACGACAACAAGAAATACGCAAAAGTTGACGACAACACACACGCCTCGTTATTCCCATTACTATTCTTCCCGCCTCCATTGCCTCCGTGCCACCGCCACCCTCCGCCACCGGTGCTCGGGGTCGAACCCATCTATTTTTATTTTAAATTAAAAAAAGGTTAAATAACTATCGACGCCGCAACAGCCGCGGGATGAATGAGGCCGCAGCCGCCGGAGAATCCTCACCGTCGGAGCGCCGGCTCTGCATGCGACGGAAATACTAGAATTTCCTGCATTAATTTCCGTCCGCCGTAAAGGAAACCTTCCAAATTCTGAAAAATTCGCCTTTCCCTTTTTTTTCCCTTTTGCTTTTTTCTTTTTCTATTGATTTCAATCTAGAAAGAGTTTTGGGTTCTCGAAATTGTAATGCCACACACAGACTGGAAAAGGTGATAAAATACGGACAGTTATGAATGGGTTGGCGGTAGGGGGTGGGGGCGGGGGGGATTTGGGGGTTTGCCACCTTCTCTATTTCTCCAATTTCATGTCCATCTTTTTTCCTGAGTGTTTCAGAATTTAGATACATAAACGTAATCTCTCGCTCTCTCTCTCTGTATATATATATATATATATAGAGAGAGATAGATAGATACGCCAACACGGTTTTAGCGCTTTCTGTTATCGAATACGCAAATTCCAGAACGATTTACAATGTAATTTGTGACCAACGAGATCATAATCTCTCGATTATTATGGGGGTGAGTCATCAAAGATTCTGAAATATATAGATATTTCTAGTATTCAACTTTTGCATTTTCCTTTCATGAGAAAGCTTTTTCTGTTTGGAGGGGCATCATTGTTATTTAATTGTAATTACACTAACAAATCTCACCTCATCTTTGCTTTGTTTGTGGGATTTATTCAATATTTGATTATGTGATATTGTGACTCCATTGTATTTATAAACTTTTCAGAAGAAATAAAATTATGTTCATCCGTCCTATTTAACATGTTTCACTTTACATTTTATTTTATCACAACCAAGATGGTCCGTTTCTATTAGTAAAGAAAAAGAACAGAAATACACTTAACACATCTATTTTACTCTCTTTCTATTTTATATTCTCTCTATTAATATATCTATCTACTTTATTCTCTTTTTATTTAAATACGATAAAGAAAAGCTCATAAAATTTCGTGTCATTTTTTAAATGCGACATTTTAGCTGATATAGAGAAAGTATATAATGTTAATTTAATATACAGCGACCAGGGTTGCTTATAGCAACCCTAGTAATTATAGGCACCATTATCAATTAATATAATTGATAAAATGTACTACATATATATTAGTATATAATATCTATATAACATACAAGGATGCTTATAAGCCCCTAATAATTATAGGCACCATTGTCCATTAATATAATTTATTTTTATCAGGAAGCAAATTTTGAAAATATTATATATATATATAAGTCTTTTGATATATTGAATTACAGTGGTCCTTTAAACGATCAAACGATCTGACTTTATATTTATACTTAAGAGGTCAAGAGTTGAAATTTACTGTTTTCTCATCCCAAATATAAAAAAAAAAGGCCATTTTTGTTAGGAGAAACTTATACTGAATTATTATTGGATTGAAACCTATATATAACTTGTTCTTGTTTATCTAAAAAAACAACCTTTTTAAACAAACTTGTTAGTAATCGAGATTGAGATATATATTTAAGGGATAATGTTCGAATCAATTTCAATTTTTAGTGATTTTAACAATTCCATTATAACCTATAAAATTTATCAATTATAACTCAATCTGAAGCAATTGTGTCAATTATATCTCATTCTTTCTAATTTATCAATTTTAACTCTATTTTTCAAATTTATATTAATTTTATCAACAGAATTTCACTCCAACGGTTGAGATGTGGCTTGACGTGTCAGATAATGATATGTTATTTTGCTCTGAAAAATAAATTGTATACAAGGATATTGATATTTTTTATTTTAAAATTTTAAAAATAATTGATAAAATTGATACAAGTTTGAAAGATTGAGATAAAATTGATAAGTTCGAAAAATTATGATAGAATTGATACAATTGCTAAAAGTTGTGATATAATTGATAAATTTAAAAGTTGGATGGAATTTATAAAATCACTAAAAATAAAATAAATTTAATAATTAATCATATGTTTCTAGATGTGTTTCTTTTTTTAAGATATATCTCTTTTAGTTATTTAAAAATTTGGGTTCATATTAATTTATCTATAACAAATAAGAAAAACATAATCGAATTTGTGGACAAAAAAATCATACGAGTCTATGTTAAAGACATCAATAACTCATAAACACTAAAAGCACTTCACTTACACTATTCACCTATTTTAAAGCACTTCACTTATCATCTATAATTTATGAGCACTAAGATGCACTTCATTTACACTATTCATTTTTTTCATTTCTTATTTTATTAATTATTTCTATTTCATATATGATCAATTGTATACTTCACTAAGTGTTTATTATTCTGCAATTCATGAGTATAGAGTAAGTGCACTCAATGTTTATTCTCCTAAATCCATAAGCACAGAGTGCACTTACGAAGTATGCGCTCAGAACATTTACATTGCTGATGCTCTAATAAATTAGAGTGGTCACAATGATTGTTGCCTATAATGAAAAAGATTTTGTTCGTGTATAGGATAAGTGAGAACATAATAGGTTAGAGCTTATCATTAATTAAAATCAGTATAATTTTTTTATTCATGATCAAATCAATGGCTGAAAAATATGGTAATTAGGTTTGAGTGTGAACCCTCATTTTAGTTTCATTTCGTTTGGTCATATTTATCTTGTCTGCTTATATTTAATAAAAAAATATTGATAAAGTACCATTTAAACATGTATACATTTTTAAATCGATTTTTAATTTTGACATATTGTATATATTTATACATACATAATTAAATATATCGATTAGTTTAATTTCAGGATTGAAAGGGGTGAAATTAAAATTCAGGTTATAAGAAAGCTAACACTATTTGTAATCATGTCCTGTGCAGAATTAAGTAATATTAAAGTGAAGGAGTTTTTTATGAGAATTATATTATAAGTGAAATATATATATATATATAGAGAGAGTTTGATTCAAATGAGAACTTAATCTTAATGCAGAACTAAGACCTAATATATGCCGTTAGATTTTAAAAT
>JAYDZE010563061.1:0-12496 GCA_034509125.1 Monilaria moniliformis | reverse complement strand
CCCCCCTTCTCCCTTCCTCGCTGCAGGTTAAATCAGAGTTGCTGTGTCCGGGTTGGGTCACGTTGCTGCTGCGTCCTTGGCGAGTCACCAGAGAATAATCGAAGGTTGTAGTGTCAGTGGCATGTCGTTTGTAAAATTTGTACTTAATTCATATTCCGCTGTGTATTAAATTTGTATATTGTAACTTCTGTAATAAATTCCTATAAAGAAATTTTTTGGTCCGTGTGTGTGATACCGTTTGTGACATCACTTATTCGGTGGGTTTACCTATCTAGTAAGGGGTGTTACATTGACAATAATCTCTCTCAGCTTTAGTATTACTCGTTCGCTGACTAATTTCTGCGAAAAATACTTTCCAACTACCGTTCGTGCAGCAATACGAATTCAAGTTCAGATGGCGAGTGTGGGTATTGTTGAACTTAATTACTCTTCATATCGATGCATTCTGGTCCGATTGCAGCATATACGGAAAAACATCTATGTGTTTGCAGACGTAGCCCAAGCGCGACTTGTCGGTTGGCCCATCGTGCACTTTATTTGGTTCAGCATATGTTACATTCCGACCACAATAAAAATCATCTTTCAATCTCCATGTTGAATTCACTGACTATTGCCCGATTTATGCTCTAATGGTTCTATCCACACTAAGGGAAGCATCCAGTCAAAATTAAGAAGTAGAATCATCCAATTGTGCATTTCAAGTACTACATGGTCCTGAGCTCTGGCTTCATCCTCGTAGTTAGAATGATGCTCTGATGAGAATTTATGTTACTTGATAATGTTATCAATGAGACCTGGTTCTCAAATCCAAGCACAAAATTTAGTAGTCATCGTTTCAAAAATATCCTTACGCTTATTCGCGTATTCATCCTCATCGAAATGGGCAACTTCTTCACCTTTGTCCAGATGTAATGCCAATGTAGTACATCTTGTGTCCATCTCGGTAGTTTGTACAAAAAGTCCATATTGATTTCCTGTCTCAATCACCCACAACTGGATTATCATTTTGTTTCACGAGCAACCATAACATATATGTATCGAACTTCAACGAAACATTTATTGTGGCTTGTGTTGCTAATCATGTAGAAAAGCCTATACTCGCATCTATCATGGCTTTTTACTTCCTCTTAATCTCTTTAATAGGATGCTACGAGATATCTATTCCACAACAATGTATACGGTAACCTCGTCATTGCCACGTACTCGGTTCTCTCCCAATGACCGTTATTACGCATAATTATATGCTGCCAAGACATCAACAACAAAAAACGCAAAATATACAAAAATTCAAAGGCGGAACACAGTCAGACACGAACAAACATGGCTGGACACGGATGTACACCGCTATGCGCTTAAGAACTATTTGCGTGTTGTGTGCACTATCATGTATCCCTAATCCATAAATTTAATAGTGCCCTCATATAATTCATAAACTGTGTCCTAAATCATAAAATTAACCTTACAAACTTATATTACTATTTTAGAAACTATAAATCATAAGTATAACATGTTTAGATTAGAAATATGAAACTGTGTTGTTAAGAACCTCTACCATGTCCAACAATGTCCTCAAGAAAAATCATACTTTTGTGAGTATGGATAAACAAAGCATACACTTTATAATTATCGCTATATATGATTTCCCCCCTTTATTAATTGTCTGAGAGAGGAAAAAAAAAAGATCTAGAAATTATGTAAGCATATTATGCAAATTAATTACAAACTAATTTTATAAGATAAAATAGTAGGCCCGTCGACACGATGCATAGACATGACATTTAAAATCTTATCATTTTGGATACATATGATTTTCTCCCTTTATTAATTGTCTGAGAGAAAAAGAGATCTAGAAATTATGTAAGCATATAATGCAAATTAATTACAGACTAATTTTATAAGATAAAATAGTAGGCTCATCGACACGATGCGCAAACATGACATTTAAGATCTTATAATATTTATATGGTATAATAATATTATATTATCAAATAATTTAAACATTTTATATATAATATTAAGATAAAGAAATACAAGGTAACTTAATCACAACCCAAAAAGTTGGGAGTTAACTGTTAGAACTTAGAAGTAAGTAATTGATGAAATGTTTGTTTTCTAAAAGCGAAATAGGATTCTGGACAGTTAATCCGCAGTCAAGGTTACGAACTAGTTAACTGACTTTGTAGTTTATCAACAAGAAATCCTAAGATTACGTGAATTTATTTGGTTGGACCAGATATCGTGCACGTATGAGGATTTACTTTGGACCACGTTAAGATTCTATGTGTTTTTCATTAAGTGTTATTAAACTGTTATTTTTTTTCCTCAAAACACCCCTAAGGGTGAGGGGTTAGGCAGACTCCCAACCCGTATATATCAAACCGGGAAAACCAAAATTCATACATGATGACCAAGTCCAAAAGTGACTTGGTCCCAAAGAAAAAAACCAAATAGAGCTAAAGTGGCCGAGCCCACAAACCGGGTCGTGCCAAGAAAGCAATCCTTAAGACTAGAAAAGAACAACAAATGCGGGCTATGCCGAAAATAGCAATACCCAAGAAAAACCAAAAGTACATCCGAAGAACCACAAGGACCACCGAGGTCATCCATCAACAAAATTGAATCGGAAGTTGAGGTAGCCCAACTAGTCCATCCTAACAAGCGCCTTCACATGGCGAGGCGTCGAAACTGCATCAAAAGTGGTAAGGGTAGAAGTCTGAACCCTCCTACCCACCAGGAAGTCTGCAACCTGGTTACCTTCTCGGAAGATGTGGGTAAACCGGAAGTCCATCTGTCGAAGAATCGCTCGGATCCTCGCCATAGGGTGGCGAATAGAAGCCGACCCGAGCTTCCTTGCTGACATCAGGGTGATCACTGCTGCCGAGTCCATCTCAATCTAGTCACGGGTGGAAACACGACCAGCCAAGTCAAGGCCATGCGCCAAAGCGAGAAGCTCGGCCTCAAAGCTCGATTTGGCCGTAAGCGGGTTACAAAAGGCAGCTAGAAGACTACCATCAGGACCCCGGACAACCCCACCCCTGCTCGATAAGGCAAGGGCTGCACTGTCCTCATAAATGACGAAAGATCCATCCGTGTTGAGCTTGATCCAGGGCTGACCCAATTAGCTAGCTTGCATTAATAATGACTTAAGTGCATGATTCAATAAACAAGTTGCAAAAAAATTTCTAAGTAAAGATAATAGCTAAACTATCATATTCCACAACCAATCAACTCTGTGTCCAAGTGATATGCAAATTGTTGTCAGTAGATTAGCTATTTAATTGGCAACTCACTTTTGATATATCAGCTTATTTGAATTTGGATAAGCTAGCTTATCTCAGTCATTTTGGATCTTGCTATGAACCTAATTGTCCAATGACTTATTTGAAGCCACACTAGTCGACATACACTCGCTCAAAACCAGCAAAACCAATAGAATAAATTATTAGAGATATTCTCAAATAACCAAACTAATAAAAATGCATATGCCCGAAGCATAATATACTTTTACATCTTTTAATTAAAAGAAGATTAATTAAAACATCATAGATTTTTAAATCAAAAACTTTATTTGAAGTTAAATTATTTGTTTAATTCCACATATGGATGCCCTTCTTTTATACTATATATGGGCTTATATTTACTTTTTTCTTCATCACTTAACACCACACAACATGCCCTTAAATTTCTCTTTCCTTATTACTATCCATGAGTATCATCTCTTTTTTTATTATTCTTTCTTATTCTATATAATTTGCAATTGTGAATATTTATCTATATATTCTATTTAAATTGATATGTGAATAATTTAAAAAATGCAGGGAAACGAGGAGTGTGTCGGTTGAGTAGCCATTCCATATCCTGACATGTTGTTTGGATTGAAAACTACAGTGTTTGGATTGACTCCTTATGATTGACAATATTAAATATATTGTTGGAATTGTTTGGTGATGTTGGATATAGTGGAATTTGGAAGAAGAAATTGAATAAATTATAGGAGGATTTGGAAGATAAAATGAGAAGAAATTGAAGAAGAAGATGATTTTGAGGTATGAATGAAGTAGATGAGAAGTGTTGTATATATAGGAAATGATGAAATTAAAAAATAAAAAAGGGTAAATTGATTATATTACAATTTGGAAACGATAATCTAAAAAAAAAGAGTTAAAGAAAATTAAAAGCAAAAATTCGATTTTATTAAAAAACAATAAAAAAATTAAAAATCGACCGAAAATAACGCTGAGTCGCTGTGGTTGACCGAGCTGCCTGCGTGCACTGCACGCGCGCGTGGCGACGATTCTCGCCTCGAGGGCTGCTGTTGCAGCATAATCCGATGGCCCTTCCTTCAACAATGCCGCATGCCCGTTGTGAAAGCCCGGCAGCGCGACTTGAAAATCGTTGTTGGTGATGCTCTAAATATATATTCTCATTAATAAATTTTTGAGACTGAATATATTTAATACACACTTTCTAAAGTAAGACTGGAAATATGTATTAAAGTT
The DNA here is from genome assembly GCA_034509125.1 of Monilaria moniliformis. Taxonomy (NCBI): domain Eukaryota; kingdom Viridiplantae; phylum Streptophyta; class Magnoliopsida; order Caryophyllales; family Aizoaceae; genus Monilaria; species Monilaria moniliformis. The sequence goes on along the minus strand of JAYDZE010563061.1, from coordinate 7,997 downwards.
CGTAAGTTGGATAAGTTACGTAAGTAGAGAAGAATCGCAGAGCATTGTCCACGATGAGAGAGAAAGTGTAGTGAGAGAGTAACCTCATAAATCTGTCTATATGTATTGATTGTCTGTTGTGACTAATGTCTATGATCATTATTGCCTAACCTCATAAATCCACACCTTTCACCAATTTTGTCTTCTTTATCTTCGTTTTGAGATTTTTCCGTTTTCTCCCCTTTCCAATTTCTATCCTCGAATGACAGTGTATACACACTTGACAAAGAAATTCATTGTTCCTGACGTTTTTTCTGATTAGTTATTCATAGAAAATATTTAATTTACGTTTGATAGTTGTAATATGGCGGAATCGGTGGAGCTGCCCGGCCGGCTCGCTATACTTCCGTTCCGGAACAAAGTGCTGCTGCCTGGTGCGATTATTCGTATTCGATGCACTTCATCCAGCAGGTACTTGCAATTTTTTTATGTCGAATTTATTGTTGATGAGCTTTATGCTTTTTTCCGGTATTTGGTTGAGAAATTTATGTTCGTCTGGGCGGTTGTGTTGCTAGTGTGAAGTTGGTGGAACAGGAATTGTGGCAGAGGGAGGAGAAAGGACTGATCGGAATCCTGCCGGTTCGTGATGTTGCGGCGGAGTCTTCAACAGCCGCCTCCCTGCCGTCTCCAGGTGATTATCGCACTTTCTGAGTTCGTAAAGCCTCAGGTTTTTCTGTCTGTGTGTGTTTTTGATAACTTAGATGATCTCTGTGTGTGAGAAGTCACCACATTTCTGTTTGATAGAGAGAGTGATTCTTATACCTGGTCTAGCAGATAAAGTCTCATCTACAATCGAGTTTGTTCCCAATTGGATTTTTAATGAAAATATTGAAACGTGATCAATACGAGCTAAGAAGTAGTAATCTTAGTTGCAGTACTAGCAGTGTCATGATTTTGATGATATGATATATGTTATTGTGGAACTGTATATTCAGGTATAGGAACTAATTTGGGAGAACGAAGCTCGAAAACCCAGGACGAAACATCTGAGTCCCACAAGCACGGAGCTAAGAATAACCAAGAAGTTATTCACTGGCATAACAGGTATACCGATATTGCTGAAGCTGAAGTTTGTTGCATTTTGATATTGCTAAATTTTGTTGGTCAGTGATGTATCTGTTTTTGATCTCCAGGGGAGTTGCTGCTCGAGCTTTACATCTGTCAAGAGGAGTAGAGAAACCAAGTGGAAGAGTCACCTACATTGTTGTTCTTGAAGGGTTGTGTAGATTCAGCGTTCAGGAGCTGAGCACAAGAGGAACATATTACACTGCCAGGATCACTTCCCTGGATATGACTAAACTCGGTAAGCATAACTCAAAGGCACCAGTGCTTAGTAACAAGAAAATCTGTATTCTAACTATATACATGGTGAGTGTAGCCGGCACAAAAGAGTGTTTAATCCTCAAGGCAAAGCTAACCTTAAACCACGGAACAGCATCCGCGGTCTCCTGACTTTTGTGTAATTGTGCACAGAAAACATTAAAATGGTAGTTTCTGTCTTACGTTAATCTGTTCGCAATTGGAACATCTTGTATTATTCCATTCACAAAAGTGTACAAGCCCCTCAAATTTATCACTGTGTTGTGCTTTCCAGAAGAGCTGAGAGACCTCATTTCTCTATTAACAACTGCAGTTAGGGAGGGGAAAGAAATTGTAAATATCATCTGAATAACTACGCTCCATTATGCTTTGTTTTTTGAATTTGCTGAAATGAGTAACAAGATCATCCCTCTAACTTGTTATTTTATTAGCCTTTGGCACCACAAACTTGTAGCGTTAGGTGCCCCCCCTGATGTTCTTCTCGAAACTCTCAACACTATTTTTAAGTTTGATCAGTTCCCTAGCCTCTGAAAGACCTCTGTGTAAGATTTCAGAGCTTAAGAGTCCATTCGTCTCTGTAGATCTTAACTTCAAATCTCTGTAGATCTTAACTTCAAATCTTTGGTGGTGGGTTCTTCTCCTATCACTGATTAAACTCCTCTAGACTAGTTAGTGGGTATAGTAGGTCTGTTCTTCCTTTGTGGAACTTCCGGAGTAATCTCTGTTCTCGACATACTGCGATCCCAGCTCGCGTTAGTTACAGGGTCCGATCCCCAACTCCGTTCAGTTATTGATTGACTTAGTGCTTGTCTATTTAACCTCTAACATAACATCATTGGATCAGTTGCATAGGAGAGGGAATCAAGAAAATGATTCCTCAAACATTTCAAACAGAATCCAACCAACTATCCTTAAAAAGCCAATGAGGATTCATATATAGAGGATTAATGACTGAAAATTTCTAAATGCTAAGCAAGTAATGAATGAGGCAACCCGTTAATATGGCGTTTGCATAGAGAAGCTGTAACAATGCGAGATACATCATCTCGTATTAAAAAGCCATTTTCTCGTATACTACATATGTCATCTTGGAAAAGGCAACTTAAATTTCGTGTCATCTAGGTTAGAAAGTAGACATCACCAATATAGATCTAGCTTTATAAAGATGCTGATTCAAAATCTCCTTATCATATTACTAGAGATGGATCAAGTGGAACAAGAGCCAGATTTCACAGCATTGTCCAGACAATTTAAGGCCACAGCTATGGAGCTTATTTCTGTGCTTGAGCAGGTATCATTTGAGTTTGAGTTTACAATTTGATTCCTAGCAAATCATGAACTACCTGAAACAAGACATACATTTCAATGACTCTCCTCACTTAAAAAAAATAACAGTTCTCTAATTTGATTAATTTCTATATCTAGAAACAAAAAACAGGAGGGAGGACTAAAGTTCTCCTGGAGACAGTTCCTGTGCACAAACTGGCTGATATTTTTGTCGCGAGTTTTGAAATTAGCTTTGAAGAGCAGCTATCTATGCTGGATTCTGTTGATGTGAAAGTGAGGCTTTCCAAAGCAACAGAATTGGTTGATAGGCATTTACAGGTATCTGGATTCTGCTAGTGGGTTTTCAAAAATGTGAGAAGCCTGTAAATATGAGCCACACTTGTTATATGCAGTCGATTCGTGTAGCAGAGAAGATTACGCAAAAGGTTGAGGGACAATTGTCAAAGTCACAGAAAGAATTTCTCCTTCGTCAGCAGGTTTGCAGTTTCATGGGTGTTTGTGTTGGGGGGTAAAGGTTTGATCACCTTGAGTAAATTGCCTTGAAATTGACTATGGAAAAATGGACTTGGCTTTTAGAAAATTGTTTGTGTTTTGGATTCAGGAAATATTGCAGAGAAATGGGTGGTTTGTGTGGATGGAGGATTTTTGTGAAAATATGAATTTTGCCTTTTTTTTATGACTTTGAGATTTTCGGAAGAAGGGGGCTTCTGTGAATTTTTAGGGTTGGGAACTAGGGAGGAAAAGGAAAAAGGAGGGAAGAAGAAGATGGAGAGAAGTCATATTTTCATGTTTTTCATTTGATATTTTTCAACCAAGGATAAAAAAAGAAACATTTTGATAGGTGGAATACACCTTATATATTAAAAAAAAAGTGAGAATTCACGCAGGACTTCATCTAGCTCATATTTTGGATTCCAGTTTTTATATTATCCTATACCAAATGTGCAACTTAACTGAAAAATCATGACATTTCTTGCATATTTTAAAGGTCAAGACTTTTTTGCAACTCAACCCAAGAATCTGGTCATAAAATATAATGACTCTTTTATTCTGCTCAGATATGAAAATCTAACGTTTCTTATAATTTTTTTCATAACTCATCCACACTTTCTGTTTGTGCTTAGCTTCTCGTGTATAATAATGAACCTTTTAGCTTCTTCCCTCCACCTTCAACCCAAAAAGGCAAGGAGTGGAGCATGTCTGTTACCAATTTGTCGCAACTAACAAAGAAGAATGCCAATAATCATCTCTCTAATTGCTTCATTAGAAAATTTTATTTTATATTATAAAAAGACTAATGCTGTTATATGTATTGTTGTTTTTGTCAACTTGGATAAGAGTTAAAGGGCTAAAGCTTTACATATATTGTAACTTCCAGCAGCAATGTAGTTAAAAACTTTATGCAGGTTAGAAGTGGTATATTGCTTCTTTCAAAAACTAGTTTGCTACCTCTAAAATGGGTTCACATTTGATGCTACTTCAATTGTTATTGAAACTGAAGATGAGATCAACGATTTGTATGGGTAGATAGTCCACTTATTTGATTTCTGGATCTTAGGGGAAGTTGTTTTTAATTTTCACCACCTTATATGTCGGGTTGTAGATTCTGATGGTTTGTATATGCCTTAATGCTTTCTGGAACATGTAACAGATGCGGGCTATTAAGGAAGAACTTGGTGATAATGATGATGAGGAGGATGATGTGGCTGCTCTGGAGAGGAAGATGCAAGATGCTTCGATGCCTGCTAATATCTGGAAACATGCTCAGAGAGAACTGAGGTATAAAATTAGGGAGAGTATTTAACTGAGAGATTTCTGTTGTTTATATGCTTATAAGACTGTGAGTTATCTTTGTGTGCATGACTTCTCCACTTTTGGTAGATCCTGAGGTTTGGTAACAATATTGCTGAGTCCCTTGAAATTGAGTATTTGAATCTTTCTCACCTGACTGCTGTCTGAGACAAACTCACTTTCTCAAAGTATTGCCTGATATTGGGTTTGAGCTAGTGGGCCTATATGTCTGATATAATAGATGTCCTAGTTAGTTAATATACCTGACATATTTCTTTCTGATTCTAGTTTGGCTTTCTAACTCAGACCGTGATTTGCTTTGCTCACATAATATTATGGGTTAGTATTTACTTATGAACCGACCTTTGCCCGTATAGTGACATTTTGGCATGACCTTCAAAAGGCCAGGGTATTTTTGTAACTTTTTGAAGATCGGGCCAAAATGTCAATATACGGCAAAGATCTGGCCATAAGTAAATATCAACACTGATATTATTATGTAGTGTTTATGTTTATCATGATGAGGAGATTTTTCTCACGATTGCATTGTTCTGAATTTTTAGAAAGAGTGTCATTTGAATTCCAAATTATATTCTTATATCAGGCGACTGAAAAAAATGCAGCCTCAGCAACCTGGGTATAATAGCTCCCGCGTATACCTGGAACTTCTTGCAGACCTACCTTGGCAGAAAGCCAGTGAAGAGCGGGAATTGGACTTAAAGGCTGCAAAGGAGTGTCTCGACATTGAACACTATGGCTTAGAGAAGGTGAAGCAGCGGATAATTGAATATTTAGCTGTTCGCAAGGTTGGCCCCTAATTACCTGATTTTGATATTTCCTTGAAATGTTTTATTCAAAATGATCATGCTGCAAATATCTCGTGCAGCTTAAACCAGATGCAAGAGGTCCGGTGTTGTGTTTTGTTGGTCCACCAGGTGTTGGAAAGACATCTTTAGCTTCATCGATTGCGGCAGCTTTGGGCAGAAAATTTGTCCGCATATCCCTAGGTGGTGTAAAAGATGAGGCTGATATTAGAGGGCATAGGCGTACATATATAGGGAGCATGCCTGGTCGTCTTATTGATGGACTAAAGGTGTGTGGTGATGTCTCAGAATCTCATCACGGTGGTTGATTCATTTGCATATGTTTGTCTTAGAAAGTTCCTTTCTTCATTGGGGGTAAGATGCCTATAACTAGAAAATAATAGTTAAAAAAATTTGCATGAAACGGGCCTTATATCAAAGAGGGAAATGGAAATATGAGAAGTTTCGTGAAGAAAATATTGAATAACAAATAGAACATTAAGATTGGGCGAAAAGAAGAGGAACTGGTTAATTTGTTTGACAATTTCATCATAATCCATATTCTCATGACATTCCTCACCTCACAACCAAGTATCCTCATTGACATTTTGGTTTTTGTCAAATATCAGAACTGTGGCCTAATGCTTTTGTATTGATTCATAGTCAGGTTATGCATGATATCTACACTTCCATGCTTCCGGCCCTCCACTAATGTGCTTATGCACTATTACACTAGTCTATGTGCTTCTCTATAATAGACAACTAGAAGCTCAGTTGACACCTTGCTTGTTCCTTACCATTCCCCATATAATAAATCTACAGTCTGGTTTGGCATGAATTCTCAATTTAGTTGCTTAAATACATTGAATATATTTAATAATATTTATTTTCTTAACATATTATACATATGATTGGACTTCCAGACTTCCAATGCTCGCTTCAAAATTGGAAATCTTTTTCCCTGACCCAATCACACATTAAAGCTTATGGTTTTAGACTTTCATGAATTATATTTGGATATTAGTGTTGATGTTTTTCCAAGTGGTGAATTGAAGAGTTCTTTTGAATTTTCTAGAGGGTAGGCGTGTGCAATCCAGTTATGTTGCTGGATGAGATTGACAAAACAGGTTCTGATGTTCGGGGTGATCCAGCTTCGGCGCTGCTTGAGGTCCTTGATCCTGAACAGAACAAAACTTTCAATGATCAGTATCCTGACACTGTCGATTTTTGGCTGCGACAATGTAGAGCCAATAAGCACCTGCATTTATCTTCTCATAAATATGATATGGGCAAGTGTGTCATTTTATCATTGCATATCACAACACATCGTCTAGGTTTCTCAATTTTTTATGTTTATTACATTTTTACTTTTTTTGCATTTTTTATTCATAAATTTTAAACTCTTGAGGAAGATTTGTGGTGAGGAAATGAAGTAAAAAGATATTAGGCAAAATCTTTGCCATAAAGTCATTTGTTGGTCTCCTCGGAGCAACGAAAATTATACTATCTCCAATTGTCTCTTATATATGCATGGGTACATGGTTAAAAAAATATAAATTTAATGCTTATTTTCTGAGAATTTTATGCAGAACTTAGTATTATGGTTATCCTTGATAAAAGTTTTAGCTATTTGAATGTACCATTTGACCTGTCAAAGGTAGTTTTTGTGGCCACTGCAAATAGAATACAGCCTATTCCTCCACCACTTCTGGACAGGATGGAAGTCATTGAGCTGCCAGGATATACACCTGAAGAGAAACTTAGGATTGCAATGCAGCATTTAATTCCACGAGTTCTCGATCAGCATGGCCTGAGTTTTGATTTCCTTCAAGTCCCTGAGGTATGGAAATATTATGCAATTACTTTTTATGAAGTACACAGAATGCAACTAGATATAGGCATCGATATCATGTTTTAGATTGTACTGAGTTGATTTTTGGGGAGTTGATTGGACTAGCATCTAGATTTACTTGAAGTTGGAACTGTGAATGTTATAAATCTGTTCATGCTAAGGTGGTGGTCTCCTTTTCTAGTTTTACCAGGCTATATCTGTTATGCTAAAGTTCTTAGCCATCTCTTGTCAATTAATTAAATGTCACCCAGCATGCCATGGATCCTAACTTGTGTTGGCTTGCTTTGTTTTATTATAGGATATAGTACAACTTGTTATTCAGAGGTATACACGAGAAGCTGGTGTGCGTAATCTAGAGAGGAACTTGGCTGCTTTAGCTCGTGCCGCAGCTGTCAGAGTTGCTGAACAAGATCATTCTGTGCCACTTAGCAAAGATGTCCAACGACTAGCTTCACCGGTGCTAGATGGTAGACTTGCTGGTGAGGCTGAAGTGGAAATGGAAGTGATTCCAATGGGTGTAAACAAGCATGAAATATCAAATACATTCAGGGTGACCTCACCCTTAATTGTGGATGAAGCTATGTTGGAGAAAGTTCTTGGAGTAAGTAGTAATTTCTTCTCAGAATCATTAGTATGAGTTAGTATGTTTGAAACTTACTTAGTCAAATGTTGTTCGTTCAGCTTGATTTCATTCCCATTATTCTTGTTCTTGGCTTTTCTTTCTAATATACTATACTAAAGAAGTTATGTGATCCTGTATTGATGAAGCCCCCAAGATATGATGATAGAGAAACTGCTGACCGAGTTGCAACTCCTGGAGTATCTGTTGGACTAGTATGGACAGCCTTTGGAGGAGAGGTTCAGTTTGTTGAGGCTACTGCAATGGTTGGAAAAGGTGATTTGCA
>JAYDZE010563050.1:0-12500 GCA_034509125.1 Monilaria moniliformis | reverse complement strand
AGTTAATATTTAGTTTTCTTATATGTTCTCTTCTTATTTCTATGTAGTTTTAGCCACCATCGAAAAGATTACTGAGGTGAGCATTGCACAGAGTCAGAGTGACCCACACCCATGATGATTGATGAATGATGGATGATGATGTTTGATTTGTATTATTTCGTTGCTAACTTGTTTCGAACTTTTAGTATGAAGTTATTATGGTCCATGGATGGTGATGATGGATAATGATTGTCAGATTGATGGTTTTTTTTATATGAATATGATGGATGACGAATGATGATTGAATTGATGAATGGTGATTGATGATTAGAATTTTATTGTTGGTTTTTTTGTTAAAAAAAAAAGGTGGAAGGAAAGTTAAATAAACTAAGGGGATATTTTTCAATTTTTTTTGAATGATGTAATTTCATAAATTAAATTTGATTTTGTGATGGAGCTTTGAGAGAAATTTAATTTCTCAATCACTTGGTATTTGAAAATATAATTGACCAATGACCATAAGAAATTATATAAGTGAAAACCTTATAATACAAATTATACAATGACTAATTAATGATTTGATGTAGATTAACAAATCTAAACATCTATGATACAGCCAAAAACGAATTTTGTTATTGATTAAAATAATAATTACATCAGTTAATTCAAAAAAAAAATTCGGGAAATCGGATACCCGACATGCCGGGAACGGGTACCCGATTCGGATATGCGGGTACCCGATAAAAGTTTCGGGTCGGATGTCAGGTGTAAAGTTTTTGGATGTTTCGGGTGCGGGTACCCGATTGTCCAGCCCTAGTTGTACAAAACTAATTTTGCAACCTTTTTATGGTTAAGAAAGTGAATGTTTATTTCTTATATTTTATAACAGGACTAATTAATTTTGCATCCATCTTAATATCATATGATTACAGAACTCAGTATTGGGAATTATCAACATATCCAAGTACTTGACGATTTGTTAATTGTGACAGGAGAGTACCATAATTAACGACAAAGTAGTTGTGTCTCAAATTATGCGCAATGTAATAGAGTTTTGACATTTATTGTCACAGTATTTCTTGATTAATTAATCCAGAATATATATAACAAATGTGCTATTAAAGAGGTAAAATGCAGAAAAGATAATTTAATAGAAAAAAAAAATCACACTCGAGTTTAATTTTCATTAATTGACAGGATTTTTTTTGCAATGTCATGCATGAACCATCCAAGATAACGCCTTCTTAGAGTTTAAAATTTCAGTCATTAACATTGTTAGGGCAACCTAGCTAGCTGGTGAAGGGAGTAAACTCATGATTTTTTAAGTTATTAATTCAATTTACTCAAGCACAACTAGGGGTAGATCTTGCATACTTTTCCTTATCATTTAAAAATCACGAAAGTGTCCACTTTTTTTATAGAAAAAATTCAAAACTTCATGAAGAGTATAAGACTTTTATAATTGCAATTGAAACTTGTTACAAAATTTTCGATTATTTTATCTAATCATATTATAATAAATTCCGTTACCAAGCGCTATAGTATCGATAGCTTGTGCAGAATTAAATATTTTTCATAACCTGCATTCCAACTTGTAACGTCATATATACTGTTACGACCTATTTTTCTGTACTTTCATATTGGAAAAGTAATATTGAATTTATGCCCATTGGTTTATCAAGAAAGTAATATTGGTCAGAAACATAATTTCTAGAAATATGATTCTTGATAGATACATAATTATGTTTGGAAAAATTAAGGAAATTATCAACATTCTAAATTTATATTAATTAGTTAAATAACTTAAATTCAATTAACTAATAGATGTAATAACTAAAGTGAAATTTTCTTAATTAAATTATTAATTGATAATAATAATAATAATAATAATAATAATAATTATAATAAGAAAAAGAATAAGAAGAAGATACTAGAACATAAAGTATGATCCATATATTTAAAAAATACATTAAGATTTTCTTAATAAATTATTACTTAAGAACATAATAATAATAATAATAATAACAATAATAATAAATAATAAATAATGATAAATAATAATAATAACAATAATATTAGTTAATAGTTATAAATAATAATAACTATAGTAATAATAATAAAAATTATTATTATTATTTGTATTTTACTAAAACAATATTAAATATCTAAGTATATAAGAATTTTGAGACTAGGAAAAAGAATACCTAAGAAAAGTTAGGCTGCGTTTGGTAGCTGTGTTTTGTACAGATAGGATAAATAATCTCAATTTAAGAGTGTATTTTTATGTGTTTGGTATTCATGTTTGCAAAAAGCAAAGCCCGTGATATCTTAACCGGGTTCGTCTTGGTTTGCGTTTTTTATTGTTTTTCTTTGTTTTACACAGTTTGTGTATCCCACCAAAATGGGTGAGATACAATTGCTGTCTTGAACAGTAAATTTAGATTTACTCTTTACCCCTCTCTCTCCTCTCTCTCCCCCTCTCTCTCTCATCTCCTCCCACTCTCCATCTCTGCTACATCCGTCTCCTTCTCTCTCCTCTCCTCTCCTCTCCTCTACCTCCATCCGTCTCCCTCTCTTTCCTCTCCTGCCACTCTCCACCTCTGTCTCCATCTGTCTCCCTCCCTCCATCTCCTCTCCTTTACCTCCATCCGTCTCCCTCTCTCTGCTCTTCTCTCATCTCCTTTATCTCCATCTGTCTCCCTCTGCCACCCTCCGCCTCCATACGCCCTCCATCCACCTCCCTCATCTTTCGATCTTGCCATCTTTTTCAGAATCTGTAAAGCAGAAGACACCCACCGCCCTGAGAAGAAAAGAATCAAGCTTCGGCCAGGAAGCTCGCTCTCTCTTCCCGCCTCTCTCTGCATCCATCATCCTCCCTCATTCTCTCTCTCTCTTCTTGTTGAAGGTCGTGTACAGGCGGCGTGTGTGCGTGCGTGTTGTTGATGCGTGTGTGTGTTCGAATTGCAAATTGTGTGCGTGTGAGTGTCGATTTGGTGGCGATTGTGACGGTGGCGGTGGAGGCGGTGGCAGTGGCGGTGGCAGTGGCGGTGGATGGCGGGGAAGGTGGCAGTGAAGGCGGCGATGGAGTGGTTTTGGAAGGCGACATGGGAAGTGGGGGTAGAGTAGGGGAAAACCCTAAACAATTTTAATTAATGGGTTAATTAATTAATTAATTAATTCAGATTTAATATAGTTAATTTTGCTATTAAATCATATCATTAATTAATTAATAAATGATTAGCTTAGATAATTTTGCTATTATATCATATTATTAGTTAACGAATTAATTAATTAATTTCTAAATTTAAATTAATAATTTAGTAATTAAATAAGTTTAAATTAAGATCAATTAATTCTAATCTTTTCAATTATTTATAAGAATGAGAATTAATCTTTTCAATTATTTATAAGAATGAAATGTCATTAAAATTAATTTATGCTAATCATTAAAATGATTTAGTGTAACTTACAAGATCAAATACTTAATTAATTTTCTAATCATATTATTAATTATTAAATGATTGATTTAGTTAATTTTGATATTAAATAACAAATCAGTAATTTTATTTAATAAATTAATAATCATATAATGTTTTATTATTAAAATTAAATTATTAATAATTTAATCTATTAAGCAAATATAAATTAAATACATATATTCATATATATATAAGGGTAAAAATGTCATTTCATATATTATCTATAATATAATCTAAACTACCAAACACTATACTAATTTTTATCTTGATTTTTATCTTGTCTATCAAACAACAACAAAAAATCTTTATCTTGACACTACAGTCAATTTTATCTTAAATTTTATTACGGTTTAACTATATAGCTTTATCTCATCTAAGCTACCAAACTAGCCCTTAGGGAATAATAGGTTGCACTACTTTTTTTATTTACAATATTCTTATTACTTTCCTTATTAGATAAAAAATCAAACACAATAGAAATTTAAAATTCAGAAATTAGATTACTCTAGGGTGTTGGAGTTTAGAAAATTGCATAAAATCCTGAGAAATCTAGACGTAGAATACAAGGGCGTATTAAAAAAATCTAACATAAAGGGGCAAGTGTAAATGTTTTTCTTAAAAAAAGGGTAAAATATAGATAATCTTAATATAAGACCACCAAGAACGATGAAGTCAATCAGTGTTAGATTCTTAATATGGAGTGCTTGCAAAAAGAAGTCAACTCAAATAATAACATTCAATTAAATAATAATTTAATTTCTAATATTCGTCAAGAAAATACTAAGGATTTCAACAGCATCCTCCCACGTAATGCTAAACATCAGTAATGCAATATTCCACATATATATAATGTAAGTAATGTTAATGAAATAAAATGAACGAAACACGCCAGATTACTCAAACAGTATTTGATAAAGTGCTCATTATCATTCTATATATATCACACACACATCTCATATTTTCATTTATACCACCTCAGCACCAATGGGTTTGAGTTTGAGGCTTCTTCTCCTTCTCTCTCTCTCTCAACTCTTGACCGTCGTCCTTTCTCTCTCATCATCTCAGCAGCAGGAGAGCTGCGATATATTTGAAGGGAGTTGGGTTTTGGACGCGTCGTATCCTCTCTACGATGCGTCGCAGTGCCCTTTCATCGCCGCCGGCCTCAACTGCCAAAAGCAAGGCAGGCCAGATTCAATGTACCTCCAATACAGATGGAAGCCAAACCAGTGTGATCTTCCGAGGTAAAAATACTACACTTTATTTCTATTGCAACTGTATGTTTTTTCTTGTTGTTATAGTCGTGCTGTCTGAAATGGAGGGTGTGGTACTAGAGTTTTTGCTTTAAATATCTAATATCTTTGTCTTTTTTTTTGGAGGAGCAGATTTAATTTGACGTTTTTGAGTTATTTCAGTTTTGTTGGTTGTATATTGATAAGTTTATTTATTTTTATTTTTATTGTATATCCTTTTGGGCATTGGTTTTTAACTATATGTTGAAGAGTTATAATTGTAGTCCAATAACTTAACGAGTACAAAATTGCAGTGAAGTTAAGCACATAAAGTCTGCCTCGCAACAGTAGTTAACGCTTTAATACAGCTAAGTACAATTATGAAATAGTGTAAGATCTTTAATCAACCGAAACCAAAGAATTTTAAATAGAAAAATAAATGTTAAGAATGGTCACTTTTTGTAGAAAAGTAATAATATTATTATATTAAAGGGATTTCACATGCTCTTTCCGCCCCACACTGTCTTTTGTTCCTCCTTTGCCCATCGTATTAGATTGACAATGAATTTTCTTTTTGAAAATAATAGTGAATAATTCATAGTGCAGGTTTGATGGGAAGGAATTAATGGAGAGGTACAGGGGCAAAAAGGTAATGTTTGTGGGTGACTCACTGAGCGCAAACCAGTGGGAATCAGTGGCGTGCATGCTTCACGCGGCTGTCCCCAACGCCAATTATACGTTGGCCTCACGAGGACCGCTCACCACTCTTTTCTTCCCGGTATTCATTTCAACACCACTACTTTTATTTTGAATTCAATCAAGTATTTATCCATTACCATACTCAACTTGTACAACTCAGTTTTTTGTTTCTGTATATAAAAACAAATTGTTGTTTGTCTTTGTCGGTTTCCTTTGCTGTGGATTTTAGACTAAAATGATGAGGACGCTTTATAAATCTTCTTCACTTTTGAAAGGAATACGATTTCACGGTTAAGTTGTTGAAAAATGGATTCTTGGTGAGCATGATAAACCGCACCATGATACTCGACACCCTCAGTGGCAGCGGTCTCTGGAAGGGCTACCACGTCTTGATCTTCAACACCTACCACTGGTGGCTCCACTCCGGTCGCCTTAAAACGTGAGTCCATCATCACCGTCGCCATCATCTTCTTCTTCTTACTCGTGCTCTGTATTTCAGATGGGACCGTTACCAAATCGGCAACCGCACATTCCAAGACATGGATGTCATGGAAGCATACAAGACAGCTCTAACCACCTGGGCCAAGTGGGTCGACTCCAACATCGACCCAACCCAGACACGTGTCTTCTTCCAAGGGATTTCTACAGTTCATTACCAGTAAGCTCAAAATTAAACATCCTGCAAATGCAATGTCATTTTTGCAGCAAACCTGTCCTAAGATATGTTGTGTGTACCAGTGGGGCAGAATGGAACGAACCTAGCGTGCACGACTGCAGGGGACAGACGAAACCCATTGAAGGGTCGACTTACCCGGGAAGCAAACCTCCAGGAGACGCGGTGGTGAGGAGTGTACTGAGCAACATGGACAAACCTGCAACTCTGCTCGACATACTTTTACTGACTCAGCTGAGGAAGGATGGCCATCCATCGACATATGCTGGAGGCGGGCTAGACTGCAGCCATTGGTGCCTTGCTGGTGTTCCTGATACCTGGAATCAACTCTTATACACAATTCTTTTACAGCGTTAAAAGCAGTTCTTTTCCTTCCTGAGGATTTGAGATTCCTCAGTTTGTTTAGTAAAGCAACAATTCATGTGGTACTAAAGAGATTATCAAATGAAGAGAGAGAGAGAGAGAAGGCAAACATGATAATACAGATTGACAAAACGTACAAAAATTACATAATCGTGCAAATGTTTAGTCAAAAGAGCTTCATATCGATTCTGATTGTGCTTAAATGCCTAGGGAAAATGGTTACGAGGGTGCTTCCAGCCACAGGTGAGATGAAGTGAATGATGGAATACATATAAACATCTGAAACGTAGTCTCTACATGATTTCCACAAAGAAACATTAACACCTACGTCTGCTTTGTTATCCTCTTGTCCCTTATAGGCAATTCCTTGGGTTGTTGAGCTTCATGAGGATGATCTGGACCAGTGTAAACCTTAAGATGGGTAAACAATGATCTGCCAAGCTGCAAACAACAGAAAAACTGTTTATAAGGAACATAAGAAATACAACAAATGCACATTCATGTTCGATTATTTTTCATTATTCTCTGATGCTTGTATGTAGCTAGAGTAGAAGTATTGCCTGCAAGCTTTTTCAGACTAAAGCAACAGTTCTCAGAATAAAACTGAAATGGGTGCACTAGAAAATCTGAACATGAACAAGAAAGAAGAAGACTATTCTAGCCAGAACATATTTCATTAAGCAATAACTATGCTTGACTAATTGTTGGCTACTCATATTGATATCATTAAAAGAAACATTGAACTAGAGAAAACTTACTCGCCCTTTAGGAAGCATCCCGCGGACAGCATGCTCGATGATTCTTTCAGGAATTCTCTTCTGAAGCTGATCGAAAGTTTCCACTGTCATGCCACCAGGTCTTCCTGAGTGCCTTCGGTAGAGTTTCTGTACCCTCTTCTTTCCAGATACAGCGACCTTCTCAGCATTCACCTATTTTATGCCATTAGGAGTATATAAATTGTGAAGATGTACTGTACCAAAATTGAATTAATTTACTTGTAGAATAATACTAGTTCAAAACAGCCAAAAAGAAAATGAAGCAAAGAGATTGCCAAATCATTAAAGTAGATAAATTACAACAGCTTGATCTGTTAAGACAGCAGAGTAAAGACGACAGACCATGAATGTTTTTGATAAGTAGCTAATAGACCCCACTATTAAAAAATAATAATATACTTAAATTTTGTCCCCTCCTAGTAGAATTATATCAAACAATTCTTTCTCAAAATTACTTATCTTCAATTTTAATGTTTGGCCACCAAAATAAACAGTGTATCTAAATAGACTAAAAGCAATCATACCATATTCAACCAAACTGCCCTACATCTTAAGCCAAACGCAAGATGCCTGGTTTGGAAATGTAGTGGTTCATGTAATGAAGTCAGTAATTGATCTGAAATGAAGCCAACTCTTTTCATTGCTATCATCGCAAATAATATATCTAGTCTGAAAGAAATGAAAACTATGAGATTACAACATGTGGGAGTAACAACATCTAACTTTACTATATCTCGCCATGCCTGTAGTCAGTCCTTAGCATAAGAAATTTGATTTTATTAAAACACAGGGACTTGGTGAGATTAGTCATATAAATGTAAATGGAATTCTACTACCAATTAAAGTAATTTGTGATAAGCAAGTGTCTTCACCACATATCAGCTTACCACTATAACATGGGCTCCCATGTCGACACTAGGAGTGTAAGTAGCTAGATTCTTTCCCCTGATATGAATGGCTATTGTCGAAGCTAGTCTTCCAAGAATCTTGTCGCTAGCATCCACTATGTACCAAGTCTTGCTGGTTGGAATATGGTCCTTAGCCTTGGGATACCATGTTTTATTCCACACATCCTGAGATATACAATAACTGTGAGCAATATGATGACTTCAACACAATTAACTGCAGGATAAAAAGTATGTGTGTGTGTGAATACACTTAAAAGGTCATCGCTGGATAAACTAAATAAGCCAAAGACTCATTGGAGAAGGGTACCAAACATGCTTGAATCTAAAAGTAGGGCACGGCCTTAGCCATATTTTAGATGAAGATTGCATGCACAAAGAACTAGACTGTATAAAGTAATATTATTCTCATTTAGCTATCAAGTATGGAGCATAGCCCCTTCTACTTCCTCACAGGTCATCAATTCATCGTTTATCATGCCAAAGCTTGGCATTCCCACAACTCTCAATCGAATTACTGGATAAGAAAGTAACCCCACATATTGCTCTCAATGGTCAGAAAATGCTAAGAGAAAACCAACTTTCACAATCAATAATATATGCATTTCCTCATCTTTGAGAAGATTACTATATTTTACTTGTTCATCCATCTTCAATGTGAATGAATACAATAAGCAGTCAATACTTCAACACTTATCCCAATTTCGAAAAATGTCCCAATTCTAGACTCGAGTACACTCACTACTGTATGTTCGCAAAGTCAGTAAAGCTAGCAGGATCAAACACAAATCAACATTAATTATCACATTACATTGCACTATCATAAATTCAGCACACAACGAGCCCTGGCGGAATAACTACAAACATCTCGATTATCACCATTCCGATTTTAAGAAACTTAACCCCCGTTTTCTCAGAAGAACAAGCTCAGGAAACCGGGATAGTAGCAATAAAACCCTAATTAAACAGCAATAGGGCGAAGTAATCTTCAGCGAGCAACATTCACACAGTTAAACATCGGAAAAATAACTCACGGGACCAGTGAGATCGTCAAACATCCACTGCTGTTCGGCTGGTATAACAGCGGCTTTGTCTTGACAGCATATCTTGAAAAGCCTCTTGGATTGGAAGGCAGGTCTGGTCGAAGCGGCGAGTGAAAACCCGAGGAACGGCGTGGTCCTGAGGGAGGAGGGTGAGGGTTTGTTAGAGGGTTTGGATATGAAGAGCGAAGAAGAAGTGGCGCAGTTAACCGCCATTGCCATTGTTGGCTCTCTCTATTTCTCTCTGGACTAGTGGTTTGTGTCGCTACTGCGAATTTTGGTAGTGGAACTGTGGAAGATAACAGTGAGGATGGAGAGAGAGAGAGAGGTATATGAAGCGGATAAGGCGTTTATTTTATTCTATCTTTGGGGTTTTAACACTTGTTACCTTTCTTTCAGTAAACGTGGTGATGTTTAGCGCTTTTGTCCACGGAGCGTAATTAAACTCACTCCAACATTAGAGTCATTTAGGGAGCAAAGGTATATATACATATATATTATACACTAGTGTTCATGGAATTTGAATTTGAAAAGAATTTGGTTAAGATATTAATGGAATTTGAATTTGGATTGAATTTGAATTTGGATTCTTGAGAGTTTTAAAGATTCTTTGTTTTGACCACGAACTCCACCAATCTGCTATTATAGTTATATTTGATCATGTAATTTGGTTATATTTTAAAATTATACGGAAAATCAATTAATATGAACTAAAAGAAAGGAAATAGTTAAAATTTTCGAATCCAGGATTAAATATACTTTTTTTTCTCCCTAAAAAAGGAAAATAAAATCTTAAAACTCTTTTTTAATAAATGTGTTGGTATGGTTGAAACTTAAAAGTAAAATGTTCCACGACTTTATTTACTCACGCCATCTTTTTCTATCAAAGAGAAATCGTATTAGATGGCATATTCTTACATTTTTTTTACAATATTTATAACAACTTTTCTTTTAAAATTTTATCATCTACATCAGAGGTTGAGTCATAACTTTCTCTTATACTATTTATTTTTTATTTTTTTCTTTTATAATTTATATAACTTTTAATTTCATAATTTATATTTGATTTTCGTTAAAATGAATTCAATAATATTACTAAAATCTGAAAATTATATTATTGAAATTCTAAAATTACATTAGATAAAATCCTAATATTACTTTATTGAATGCAGAAAATTACATAAGTTAAATCATAATATTACATTATTGAAATCTGGAAATTACATAATTTAAAAATTCATTCACTCGTCAAGATGACCGAAGCGGCTCCAAATGTGTTTAATCAAATCTGCTTGTAGTTTGTCGAGCATTTCTCTATCGCGGATTGTCTCACAGCGAGCTTTGAATACCCGAAATGCTTGAGACGCACCTTAAGTTGGTACTTCATTAGCGGTTGAGGTGCCGACGGTTTCTTCGTCCTACCAGTTAGTCGTTTCCACGCCTTCGTCCTTGATGATCATGTTGTGCAAAAGAGAAGATTGAGATTCATTTTGTTTTGTTCTTTTATATGTAACAATCCATCCATTTGGCTAACTTAAATAAAAATGCCTTTAATTAATCTTAGTTCAAAAGGTTGATGTTTTTGTTTCATTTACTTAATTTCTTAGAACAATGTCCATACATATACATAGTTATGTATTTCTAGGCGTGCCAATTAATCAATAGTTAGAGCTATATTATAGTCAAATGAGACCACCCTCCATGTAATGTTATCTTCGACTGCAACTGATAAAGAATCGTGTCTGAACAGATAAATATAACCGAATGCATCATATGCCTCATTACTTCCCAGATTGCTAATGTAGGAGAGAGTATAACTGGTGCTTCAATAAAAGAGAGAGAAGGATTTAAATGGATTAGTCATCATATTCACTGACTCTCTCTCTCTCTCTCTCTCTCTCTCTCTCTCCCTCCCTCTCTCCCTCTCTCCCTCCCTCTCCCTCCAGTAATCTATCACTTAAGTTGTGTGATATTTATTGCTGGAGATCTATTGCATGTTACTGGTTCTCTCTCCCTCTCTAGTTTTTTAATTTGAATTAAGTTATGATTCACCCGTTTCTTGTTCCCTCCTCAGCTCAACAACGACGTTGCCAACATCATCAACATATCACCGTACAGCATCCTGGCAGTCCTTGTGCAGCAACAAGTGCTTCCAAACGGACTTCATAATACTCGTGCACGAATTCATCTCGATGCTACCCATCCAATCTAGCTCTCCACTCTCAGGAATGTAGTCCTCCGACATAGAGCATAGTATTTTATATATCTTATACAGAAATTTACCACATTCAGTTTCTGAATCCTCTGATTTATCATTCAACCTCCACCAGAACAAAAGCAGAGAGAGAGAGCTGGCCAGGAGTCAATTCGCAGAAACTCCGCATTTCAAGATTGCTACTTAGGATTATACTTTATTACACATTTAGATTCAGCTGATCTTATATCCAAGTTACAAGATCCTATCATCTCTGCCTTGAGCCGTCGACAACTTTCGCGGGTTGCGAAATGACAAAGTTAAGACAAATTTACATACAACATATGTAGCTAATCATCCAACAACTGAACCTCACAACAAACAAATCAAACATAACAAAGATAAGACTTGTAACACCATCTATCCTAATACTAAAGAGCTGGGGTACCCCCGGACAGATCCGTGGTACAAGACCATGAACGACATCAAGAATGTCTCCTCCGCTTTGAGTTGGTAGCATGCGAATGACCCTGGTGGTGCCGGATATTCTGAAAGGGCGGGGAACTTATGTCGGGCACAAACACAGCAGAGTCTGGCGGATTCTGGAAACTTTTCGGCCAGTAAAGCCCAGATGCTGTGGGCGGAGAAGTGATCTGCGGCACTGCCCAATATGTTTCCGGCACCTGACCCAGGCAATCATCGCCCTCTAACTCACCGTCAGCAGCTAGTAGAATTTGGGAGCTATCTGAACTTCCAAGCTTTCCACTGTCTGCCTGGCAGAAAGGGTTGCAATTGTCTAGGTCAGCCGGTGGATAAGTTGAGCATGATCAGCATCTTTAAGCAAATTTGAAGCTCATAAAGTGAATAAAATGTTGTCAGCAAAATCTTTGAACTACTAGCAACTTTCAATCATTGTGAAGTGCAAGTTATAAGCAGTGTCATGAGACTTCCGTGAGCATCCAAAAAGAAAGCCAAAGATGAATAAGAAAATGGTTACCATGCATGTATAGAATCACTATACGTCTATACCCTGAACAACCATCCGTGAAAACTGAAGACATGAGGTGCCACATGACATATACCTTTGATGAGTCATTATCCATGAAATTGTAGCTCTGAGTGAAATCACCATATCCAAGAAATTCATCAAACTGCCACTGTGA
>JAYDZE010563039.1:1274-12501 GCA_034509125.1 Monilaria moniliformis | reverse complement strand
ACAAGGCCTTTTTCGAATAAGCCAATTCATTTGGGACCCTGCAGATCCGCTCTTTTTCCTATTCAAAGATCAGCCCCTTGGCTCTGTGTTTTCACATCGAGAATTATTTGCAGATGAAGTAACACTTTTATAATTAAAAGTAACAGTTGCAAAAGTAATAATTATTCTTAATATAAATTACTATTTTAATAAATAAAAGTTATTATTTATTTAAAAAAAGTATCAGGCCGAGTCAAATACGGGTCCAAACCGATTTGACCGGAGCACATTGTGCTTGCGGTGCGCCCAAGAGTGCTGATAAAATGTTTCTAGCCATAGAAACTCTGGGTTTTTTTTTTCTTTATTAAAGAACTGTCATCCTTTTTTTTCGTTAATATGTTATACAAACTTTTATTTATTTAGTTTTGCTACGTCGTCTTCGAATATTATATGTCACTTGGTTAAATTATCGGCGCTCCTTACAAATTCTACCAATATAGAAAATGGTAATTTGGATGACCCCCCAAAAAAATTAAAAATTAAAAAATAAAACAAAATAATAACATAAATAATAATAATAAATAAATAAACCCATTGTTTTGAGTAAATTCAGGATGATTATTTTGGTTTTATACTACATAGTAGCAGCCACCTTACATGTGTCTAAATGGAAATGTTGAACAGCTGTTGAACCTGGTTTAGTTGACACTAATCTTAATTACTTTCCAAAATATAATCGATCATGTCACCATACTCAAGAGGCTCGTGTTCGTCGATTGTGGTGAATAATGAATAAAGAATTACTAAAGTGGATCGGCGATAAATTCCTTTTTGATTTTTTATTATTGGGATTATGATTAAGGGTCTATTTGTAGAAAGGTTAGAGATAATGATGGTTTTGGGTTTGGAAATTAGCCTTTTAAGGATAATCTTGAAAGTCTGGATTGATAATGACTATCCCATCATTCACTGGCCCACATATTTTACACTGTTTGTTTTATTTTCTACCTAACAAACCACCATATTTATTATTTTCATTGTTGTTTTCTTAAAACTATTTAACATTTTATAAAATAGAAATACACTCTCCTCCCCTTTTTCCATCTTTCAATCGATTACAGCAACCATATGAGATAATGAGTATGTGTATGTATATATATGTTTGTGGAATAACTGAGCGGTATGAACATTTGAGCCAATAGAAATCCGACAGTAAAAAAATTTGTGAATTTAATTTATGATAAGATTTGCATTTTCCTATGTTTTCTTCAGTTACTAGCTTAGATTTTTAATGAGGATCGCCAATGCCAAGACAGGTCCAGATTCAGTTCTCCTCCATTATTCTAGCAAATACATTAAATGCGCCTTAAGAAATACCAATATTATTGAATAGGTATATTTTGAAGAAGAGGGAATATTTTGCGTGTCATTATCTTAATTTTCAATTAAATGAGTCTCTTTTTGCAATTTTGGAAAAGATAACTCGACTAATTTAATTAAATTGATAATCTTTACTAGAATAAGTCATTAATCAACTTTCGAGACTTAACATAATGTTTGATCATAAGTGCTTATTTCCCCTTTATTCCACTTTCTTCGTTTATCACAATTTGATCGCAACAAGAAGTTAGATGTGTGTAGTAATCAATCATTAGTATTCAAATTGAATGACTGCAATTCTGCTCATAAACTTTTCATCAATATTTTTAGTAAGCAACAACAAATTATTGTTATAGTATTATTGTCAAAATTAATTCATAGTGCCACGGAAATTAATTTTATTTCTTTTATTTTCTTTTCGCTTAAATGTAATGATGCAAGTTATTGAGCATTTGTCATATCCCACAACATGAAATTCGCACCGCTGTGTGTAGAAAGTGGCTTGCATTGTGTAATACTACTAATAATAATAATCCTAAGAAAAAAATACCCACCTAAAGATTATTGAGATTTGACAAGCATAATACGTCATATAGTACCGTACGACAACCTTTGAAATAGATTCTAGAATACCACGAGAGAGAGAGAGAGAGAGAAATGCTAGAATAAATATTCTTAAATTATTAAATAATAACTATACCAAACTATCGGAATAAGCCAGAATACTGGGGTAATATCGTCCTTGAATTGATATAATTGGGAAGGGTTTGGGCCGTTTAGCTATAAAATCTTATTAGAATAGAAATTACGGTTTATGTATGAATTCTTTGTGAATCATGTATGAATTCGTTCTGAAAATATATAAATTTATAAATTTCTCTTATAAGATTTGAATCCAAGATCACAAAATTCATTCAATAAAATGTTGTTGAAAACTTTTGGATATACACCGATTTTTTAGGAATGTTACTTTATGATGTAAAGATAATTGAATAATAAAGTATTATTAGTAGTGAGCAGAATCAAAAAGAGAAATATATTAAAAAAAGTTGAGCAAAATTAGCATTCTGAATTTGGTAAATCCAATATAGCTTTGCGACGACGAGGAGAAAGGTCGTAGAGGGTGCCCTATGCCAAACTTGGCCTACAACTTGTCCAATTTAGTTAGACATCCATCATCAATATAAAGCTTACTGCCTACTTTCTCCGAATTTTTTGATCAGATTCACACCACACACTCTTCAAATTATAATTTATTAATCACTAATTCCCCTCACTTATCTCATATTATCAATATATAAGTATGCAATGATCGCGTTCAAATATATAGAACATAAAGTGTAAATCAAAAGTATCATGAAAGTCACACATGAGACCGCTTGATTTTCTGATCTCATACATATATAAAGTGAGAAAAAAATGTGTTGACATTTGATAATGAACTTATTTTTAATTATTATTAAATCAATAAATTTTTGAAATTATGTACTATCACTCAACTTATAGAACAGCCCAGCTAAGAAAAAAAATTCGGCATCCGTTCCCTATTGGCAGCACCTATATAACCCGTTTTCTTTTGTACTAAATTTGTTCTTCATGGGGACACATAAAATATTATATGCGTATTAAATTTAAAATAATATTTTTTTCTTTTCTAAAATATGATCAATAAAGTTTATCATTTTCTCTGCATAGTGACTCGAACTACAAACTTATTAGTTGGAGGACAATTATGTTACTAATTGAATTGCACTTCCCTGTCAAAAATGAAATTATGAGTTTTTTAATGTTATGTTAAATATTAGTAATATTATTTTTTCATGTAAAAATATTAATTGTATTAATATATAAATTTAGTATAAAATAGTGAACTTGAGGTGTTTTTGTTGTATATGGACTATCTGTTTGATATTACAAGGAGGAGGAGAAGAATGTTTAACTATATAGTTAAAGTAAACATATTCGAAATATGCGTCCTAAAAAAAGTCACACACATTGATTCCAACAAAATTTAGTGTACATTACACATAAAACTAAATCATATGCAATTGTTTGTTATTTTATCTTACACATTTATGATACTATATTTTATAATTATTACATTAAAAATACATAACTAAGTTCCAAAATACACAATTATCTTATGCTTGTTCACTTTTAATTAGATTTGAACATTTCAAAAAATTTAATATTAATAAATAGTTATTTAAAACTACAATTATAATTTTGTTCAGATATTTCAAAAAATAATTCATAAATAAATAATTAAAATTAAATGTAGGTTTTTTATTTGATAACACATTAACTAAGATATTGATAAAACAATATATTTTTACATGCATAAAACAATACCAGCTAATTATTAAAATAAAGAAGTGAATTTAAAATAAAAAACTAATTTTTTTAATATAATCTTTAACTACTACTAATATCTTTTTACATGCATATTCTAAAAAATATTAACATAATACTATAAATGAATTAGCTTATTATTTTAAATAAATAATTTAATTTTTTTATATGTCAATTCACAAGTAACAATAAATAAAAAAGCGTGCAAAAATAGTTCGGAATATGTTTGTGGGACTTGAAATGAAAATGGTAAAATAATGCAATTTTCACATTTCCTACGATATATTTATATATAATTGTAAAAATAATTGATTAAGTAATTTAGATTTTAGATATTAAATGGGATATTGCCTAATTCAGAAATAGGTTTTGGGGAAACAATTTTTGGTAAAAGTTTAGCTTTCATGTATAGATATATGTTTTTTCTTTTTTACATAAGAAAGATATAAATGGTTATTATGGATCTGTGGCACATGCATAGATGCATAAATATTATTGTTCTAGAATACTGTAATCAAGTGAAGAGTCGTAAGTTAGAGAAGTTTCTAATTTAAAGTATAAAGTTGCCACATATTTCAACACGTTTAAACATGTAGGATCTAGGCATATTTCTATTGTGGTGAAAACAAATATGCACAAGAAAGATATGTAAATCGTGCCCTTTTTTTTTAACTCTACTTTTGTTGTTATGCAAGCCATTGGCAATGCAAACCACGGAGCACTAAGCATTCCGTCCTTACATGCCTCTAGATGTAAAATTACTTAGTCATGCCACTCGCGCGTGCAATCCAAGTGCCCTCCTCGTGGCCAATCAAATTGTCGCGTGTGCAACACGCGATTGTGGCGCGTTTAGGCTAAATTCTGGCCATTTTTAATTATTATTTTTAAATCAATGAATAAATAACATTAAAATTTTAGTAATATTTTAAACATGATATTATATTTAATAAATGAGGAAATATATACATACATTATATTTCAATTGTGTAATTTTATTTATTTTAATCACGTAATTTTTTAAAATTTGAGGAAAGTAATACTTTTTGTTTATTTGCAAATTAGTTTAATCAGAATATATAAATAAGAAAGATTGAACAAAATGAGAAAAATGAATAGTGTAAGTAAAGTGCTTCTTAGTGCTCATAAGTTATGAGTGTTTAATTACAGTGCTTAAAAATAGGTGTGAGATTCATGAATAGTATAAGTGAAGTTAGTACTTAAGGTTGCTGGTGCCCTTAGATCTTAAACTGCGCTTGAATTAGAATATATATACATAACTATGTTTTTTGTCCAATGTTTTAAAAAAATGATCGATAAGCGAACCGACGAATCTACCGGTTCACGGCTCAACTTGTCTTATCGGTCTAACCACTTGTCGTATCAAAATATTGTAGAAAAAAATAATTAAATATATATTATACGATATACACTCTTCCCCCCCCTCTCTGCGCCACTGCTGCCCTTACCATGTCCTCTCTCAGGTCTAAAACGCGGTTGTCGAGCCACCGCCTTCGCCTCTTCGCCTCACTGCCGCACCACCGCTTTCGCCCTCGCAGCCCTAGCCCCACCGTCTTCGCCTCTTCTATTTTTCCTCTTCTCTCTTTGATTTGAAACGCGGCGGTCGCGCCACCTCTTTTGCCTCTTCCTCTTGGCCTCTCTCTCTCTCTCTCCCCTCTCTCTCTGGTCTGAAACGTTGTAGAGGTACTAGGGTTATACCCTAGTAGCGGTTTAATTTTGTGTTATTACAGAATTGTGGTGGTGGCAGAGATCGATTTCCCTGTGCAAATCTAGGGATTTTGAGGGTTGATTTAAGATTGGGAAGATATCGATTTTCCTCTGCAAATCTAAGGATTTGGTGTTATGGTGGTAGTCACGGCGGCTGTAGAGGGAGTTGTGCTGAAAGGGAATAGGAAGAGGTGGTGGCGGCTACGACAGCGGTGGAGTAGGTTGTGGTGAAGGGGAATGTGAGGGGAAGGGCAAAGAGGGCAATAAGCAATGACGGTGGGCGACAACGGGTGGTGGGAGATAAAAAAAATTAGGATTTTTTCAACGTTTTGATAAATATATAATAAAAATCGGTACAAATACCGGCCAATTCACGGTCGAACCGGTCGGTTTTTTCGGTTCATGATGACTCAATAACTCAACGTTTTTTTATGTCCAAACTGGACTGAAAAACGCACTGGTGGCCGAATCGATCGAATTGTCTAATTCAGTCTGATTTTAAAACATTGGTACATAATTGCATATCTAGCTTGCTTCATATATGAAGATTTCGAATAAATGGAAAACAATCTCATATCATTCTTGTAGAGTCAATATTTAAAATTTTCTAAAGTAAGAAATAAAGCATGTAATCTTGAGATGAGACGTATATTATGGACCAGAGGATCTTGACTCGTGAAAGAGGAAAATATAAATTGACTAGATAAACTATTTTAACAAACTCAGTAACATTTACATAGTTATATACAGAGAAATAAAACATGTTAGAATCGTTTCTTCTAATCTCACAATGTGTCCAACAAACGCTTCTTTAATGAAGAAATAAATGCTACACAGATGTTGTAACAAGTTTGCAGTATAGCTCTATATATTTTACATTGAAACCCGTCCTTCAAATCCGAACTCAAAACATTGTGATCAAATGATTAAGTAATAAAAGAATCAATCACTTCATGTCCACAGATAATTAATTAAAAGCAAGTAGTATCGTAGCAAGTAATATTATTGACACTATACTTGGTAAGTCTATGCACAACTTATATATAAAAATATGTGTGGTTCTAACTTAGATCG
Organism: Monilaria moniliformis; assembly: GCA_034509125.1. Lineage (NCBI taxonomy): Eukaryota > Viridiplantae > Streptophyta > Magnoliopsida > Caryophyllales > Aizoaceae > Monilaria > Monilaria moniliformis. The sequence continues at coordinate 5,991 of JAYDZE010563039.1, read as the reverse complement.
TTGTGTACACTGAAATACACCGTTCAATTAATTTGATATAGTATACTCCAAATGTAGAAATTTTCTATTAATTAAAAGCAAATTGTCAGAAAAATCACGAAATTTGGTCAAATTATGGTCAGTCCCGCAAGTTTGAAATCAACCCCTAACATCATGACTTTGACATTTTTCGCAGTTATCCCACAATGCTTGATTAATTTTGGGAAAATCATTGCTGATGTGGCCGATGAAAAATCTTATGTGGACAAAACGTCCAGCCACTAAAACGACGTCATATGTTGAGATACAAAACGACGTTATTTTGTTAAGGACAAATTGTCGAAAAAATCATAAAAGTTGGTCAAATTCTAACTAGTCCCGCAAGTTCCAATATCAGTCACTAATATCATGACTTTGACACTTTTCGCAATTGTCACATAGCGAAAATGATTGCCTACATGTCTTAAATTATTGATGTGGTGCATATATGTCTAAAAATTAACGACGCAGCTGACTAGGTGGTATAGATTTACACTAAACGACGTTGTTGTAGTGGTTGAAATAAAAAAATAAAAAATAAAAATAATTATCTCTTTCCTCTCCCTCATTTTCTCTCTGCTCATTGTCTTCCTCAACATCTCAATCTCAATCGTCATTATCTCAATTGCAACGAAAAGAACAAAAACATGAAAATTTTGAAAAAATCTTAGAAATTGTCAAAACAAAAAAACAAAATTGTAAAATTCTCAATAAGTAAATTGGAAATGATGAATGGAACTCATCGGCCATCAAGAACCTAATAAAGAATTGTTCAAATTTTAACAATTTTCTGGGCAAAGTTCAAAGCATTTTTGTGGGGCCTTTTGTCGAACGCTTGGTGTGCATTAATAAAAAATAAAGAACAAAAAAGTAAGAACCGATTCTTACAACCCATTTGTTCAAAAACTCAACCAAAACTTCGAAGAACGATGATTTGTCATAAGACCATGATTTGCGGACAATAGTGTTGGCGGAGGCGGCGACTGTAATTGTAGAGAGAGGGAGGCAAACAGGGGTGGGGGGAGGTTTTCAAAAGATATGAAAAAAGGAGAGGAAAAATATAAGAAAAATATTTATTTGAACAAAAAATAAATTACCGGAAAAATTATGAAGTTGGTCAAATTTTGGTCAGTCCCGCAAGTTTGTGAATCAGTTACGTCTACACTAACTAGTCAGTCACTTCATTAATTTTTCATCGTGGGACAATTGCAAAAATATCAAAATCATGATATTAGCAGCTAATTTTCAAACTTACGAAACTAAACCATATTTAACTATATTTCATAATTTTTTCCACAATTTCCCCTTAATTAAAAAAAGCTAGCTGCACAACACGATTAATTTACACATCCTCGTCAACGAAACTTCATTCTATATGATAGACTCAACTTTTATATGAAAGAAACAGCTTTTTATGATTTGCAAACAATTAAATAATTAACAACTGTCAGCGGAATACTCCTTCTACCCTTTAGGCTTCACGATGGCTTAGTGATGGGAAAAATAAATTTGCAGCTCGAATCTCGTCAAAAATATATATGTAGCTTATAAATTATAGTCCCCGTTCGATGGTACGTAAAAAATTAGTGCTATTTTTGGGGGCATTATTCCAAAAATAAGTGTCATGTAATTATTGGACAAATATGCTAGCTAGGCGTATTTAGGGAAAACTTTTTTAAATTTTTTTTTTACACTTGTTATTCCTAAATATACATTGCCTGGGGCCTACACATATTTATCCACATGTGACCCACAATATATATTTGGGAACAATATTCCCAATTTTAGCATGGACGATTTTAGCCCAATACACAACATCCAAAATAAAAAATAAAAAATGGCTCAACACTTACAAAACAAAAAAAGGTTGTATATTGATGAGAAAACTAATGATAAGTGGACAGTTCAAATTAAATTACATTTATTTTACTGGTACTAGCAGTTGATCTTCTAAAAAGTATTTAGGTGAATGAAGTGGGAAACCTATGACAGTGAATTATACATTATAAGTACAGTGAATGAAGCATAGCTTAAATATATTTCTTAAATTCGTTTCCTTTTCCTTAGAACTAAACACTTGCAATCACACTAACTCTTTTAAATAACTCCAACTTTGGATTTATTGGTTCGGAGGGAAAAAAAATTTTACTTATCAAATTATGCTTCATCGTTAATGTTACATAAATATATGTATAAATCAATCTTATATATTGATTATTGATACCTAAAAGATTATATAAGAACTTATTATAACTTTAAAGGAACATCATAAATTGCAACTTAGTTGATATAACTAATAGATCGAATATTCAAGTCATCTTAGATGTGCATGTGTGGAGGGATGTGACTTATCTAACTCAAAAATTAGAAACAATTTTTTTAAATTTTGTTTGTATAAAACGATGTCATTACATATACAAAAATTATATAGCAGGATTCGGCGTTGCAACGATATGGTGCATAATTCAAGTAAATTGGTGTTAAAATTTGATTCAATCCTCGTGTTACACCGCCTTGGGCTAACCATTGATGATCTATTAAATTTGAAATCTCTTCGACTAATTTTTCTCTTGTGATATTTTAAAGGGTAAATATCAATCAAATGTCTAAACTATGCACAGAGTCATAAATATATTCTAAATTATTGATAATATCACTTAAATATCTGAAATATCAAGTTTGTATCAAATATGACCCGTGTTACGTTTTCCGTGATGGAAAGATAGCGCGTATTTCTAACTTTTTTACTGCTAACCGGGCAAAACATTGTTGCGTCGTTTTGTCCCATCGTTTCTCTTCCTACTAAATAGAAATGGGAAACAGAATCAGAAAACTAACTCTGTGCTTCGCCGAAGACACAGACGAGATTTTTCGCCGCCGCAACGACGTGGTGTTGTGCATCTCTGATTCGCTCGACGAGGCCTTGGGCCACTCCTTTGGCTATATTCCGCCAAATCCTCTTCACAAAATCCAATCTTTGGACGATCCTTCAACCGCCTCCTCCTTGCAAACGATGACGGCGTGTGAAACCATCTCCGGCGCCTTCATCTCCGCCAACACCTACACCCATCTCTACACTACCTACACCGCCACCTCCAACTCAATCGACAAAGCTTCCACCTTTGAGAGCTCCAATTTCTTCTCCTCAATCCTGCTCGAGCCAATTTTCAGAAATCGTCATAGTCGGCTTGACTTCTGGCCAAATTGAGCTTGGATTCTTGTCTAGTCCCTTGAGAGGAGCTTCATCTCCGGCCCCTTAAAGAATCGGTACGATTAGCAGCCGCAAAGGTACAAATCCAATAGCTTAGGACATGTCTCTACTAGACAGATATTTTCAGTCTTTGATTGAAATTTATGAATTTCTTTATTTTTTGTCCCAAGTAATTCCTTATGATTTCTTGCTACATAAAACATCGGTAATACGAAACTAAAAATTATCACCGGCAAGTAAATCATACGCCACATAGACAATACACTTGCAAAATTCGTATCTCTCTCACAATACACTGCACATATTTTTTAAAATAAAAATATCCCAACATGTATGATCCCATTTCAATTGCTTGAAATCGAAAGTAATGATAGGGGAATGAGCTTTAAGTAAAATCAAGCGTGACTTATAAAGGATGAACCTCATCTCCGACTGTCCCGTCCCTAAAGCTTATGAAATGTGATTCATGTAGTATAGTGATTAGAGATGGGTTGCCAACTGCAATAGGGATAGATGCTGAAATTCAGGGACCTCAAAATGCACACAGCTACAGGTAAGTGTGACCAGACCCAGTGCCCCACAACTGCACCATCAAATTTCAGCCCTAATTATTGATGAATAATATGTGAATATAATTTATCTATGCAAAATTAAAATTTTAAAATTTATAACTCTGCTACATTATTCAATAGCACCATTTTTGTTGTAATGCCAAAGATAAGGCATACGGAAATTGTCCTCCTTGGACCCCTACCCTAGCTGTGGGGAGTAATCATAAGCTTTTGAATTTGGAATCTGAAAAATCCATACCCCCCATTATATATGTAAGAGGGCATTAAATGAGAATAATAGTAATAATAACGATGATATATAATAATAACATGATGGTTCGAGAGATTGAGCCGGTGCCCCCCCTCCCCCCTTTTCAATATTATGATCTGATTATATAGAATTTGGTGATTTTTTTTTATTATTGGCAAAAGATAAAATCGGATTTTGATATTTAAAATATTTGATAAGATATGTCTGAGTACATAGGTAAAGTAATTAAAAGATCAAAAAGAGATATTATGACTTTGGGAGCTCCTTCATGAACAAACCCCTTTGTTTATAAATTTAATAACATTTTTGTTGAATCAATAATTTATTTTCTGAAATTTCAGAAACTTATACTTAGAAAATAGAATATAATAATGTCTTAAAAATTCTTCAAGTAAAGAAGAACTAATCTCAAGTTTTCCAAGAGAATATACAACTATTAATCCCACTTGAAAACTTCATTTGGAAAGATCCATATGCATTAAGCCCATATTTAAGTAAGCCCAGAGATACATGTGGCCCAACTCCTGCTTATCACAACTATTCTTTTCACAAAATCACAACCCAAACTTTTTATCCTTTAAATTATAAATAAATACTATAATAGCACTTTTTTTTTTGGGGGGGGGGGGGGGGGTTAAAAATTACCCCAATTCTCATAAAATAAAA
>JAYDZE010563028.1:0-12503 GCA_034509125.1 Monilaria moniliformis | reverse complement strand
ATAATAATAATAATAATAATAATAATAATAATAATAATAATAAATAAATAAATAAATAAATAAATAAATAAATAAATAAATAGTACTCCGATTTAAATGTTTTAGAGGATTTGCACCCTCGTAACATTTGAATTCTAAAAACTAATTAATCCACCACTAGTTGAATATTTCATTTGATTATGAATTATTTATTTTTTGGTATTTTAAAATAAATGGCGGTTCTTAAACATCTGATAGTTTATTCTTTCAGCCAGAGATTGCAATCCCATCAATTTTCGGTCTTCGAAATTATGATAAAAATTGCAACATATAGTTTGCCAAAAACTGGTTATGAAATTGACAAAAACTCCTGTCCGCTCACGCATCGAGAGCTCGGGTCAAACCCGTTTCTGGGCTGAGTTTGACCTAACCCGATTTTTATTTTATTTTATTATTCATTATCGTAATTTGATAAATATAATTAAATATTGTTGAAATTAAATAAAGATATAGTGTAGTGGTTAGATGTCCGCAAACTTAGTCCTAAGTTGTGGGTTCAATACCATCCATGGTGATTTTGTCTTTTATTTTCTGTTTCACAATTTATAAATATATCATCTTAATATATTTTACTAAAACAAAATAATTTTTTTTAACTATTCATAAATATAATTTATAATACTTATCATAAAATACATGTAAGAAAAATTTTACAATTCTATTTGCTATTAAAAAAGTATTTTTTAATTTTATGACAAGTATTACGAAATTATTTTCATAAATAATAAAAAAAGAAGAAGATAAAATTGCTATAGATGAATGTTGAACTCAAAATCTTTTGATTTCTAAACCTAACACTACCTAACAATACCTCATATCCATTGAATTATCTCAACAAAATTTGTTTATATTCAAAACTTAAATAAATAGAGTCGGGGTGGGTAGAACTTGGGTCTGGGTCGGATTTGACCCGTATTCTCTGCATATATCCCAAAGTAATATATCAAGAAAGTTTGAGAGATAATCCAACATAAAAATAACCTAATTAAAATAGAATATCTCAACCTTTTGACTAAAAATTCCAACAAATAAATTAAACATTTGGCCATTAGTATAATTTACCAGCTCAAAACAAAAGATAAATATAAATATAAATATCTCAATAAACGTTTTAAAAAAAATAATATGCTATTAATAGATGTATCATAACAAAGAGGGCTCATACTAATTAAATATCTAACCTCCCTGTAAGTCAAGATTGACAATAATGCGCCTTATACAACAAACGTCTTCGTTTTCACGACTTAATCTGGTAAAACCTACCTTAAATATTTGTTCTGACAAAATTAATATAAAAATGGTATTTTTCCCTTTTGCAAATTAATTCAAAACTTGTCAATTTTCTAACATATTATTTTTTCTTGACATACTTCTAAACAAGTTTCCGTCATAAATTAACTATCAAATTTATCTGATCTTAATAATACAGAATTGTCCGTCTCGCATATGGCCCACCCGGAAAAGAGACGCTACCAGAAAGGGACCATCGAAACCAGTAAAAGGCAGTGCACTTGAGGCGGGCGGGGTCGTGCCAACAACGAATCAAGACATCAAAATGGCACGCAACTGTTTCTCGTCCTATCTCGAAACCAACACGGACTCGCCCGTCTCGCATATACGCCACCGTAAAAGGAACCACCCAACCTAATATAAAGTTGTGCACACGCGGTGAAAGTGATCGTGCAGACAATAAGTACAGTGTTCAAAATGACACGCAGCCGTTTCCTCCCATTGCTTAAATATATGTAAAACTATTCACCAAATTATAGAACAGACTCAACCGGATAACTAACTCAATTTGTTGATACAATTTATCAATGCGCGAAAAAAATTACAACCAATCTCAAATATTATACCTGATCATATTTATACTTCACTTGAGAAGCAATTAATCCAATGACAAAAACTTAAAATATACATACAGATTTAATATATTATCATTTGATACACATAACATGCATAGATTATATAAAACCGAGATCTATTATAACCTAGTTTGACAAAAAAAGATTTTGTGCTTCCACCAGCATTCCAAACTCCCAAATTGATGAGTCAATAGATGGATGTTTGGGTTATTATATAATTAATTGAAAAACAAAGAAAATTAATTAAATGGGAATAATATTATTTAGAAGTGGGAGTTGATGACCAGCAAGTTGCAGTCTTGGGATTCTGTAAGCAGTGACGTGCAATTGACTTTGTCCAATCTTTGCAATTTAATAATTTCCAATCTCGGCTGTTCTGTCAGTTAATTACTATCATATGCTTTGTACTTTTCCACCTGATCTCATGCTTATCATCTAATGATCTAATTATTCGTCCAAGTGATTATTTTTCTAATTTCACAAATTATGTATGTCTTGTCTTTGAAATTTGATGCTACTCTGAATTACGTCAAGAAATCTCAATTTAAATTAGGTATGAACGCATGTTCGGAATCCTGCAAGATAATACATGACTATATGATTATGGTATATACGATAATTTAGTAGATTTTAATATATGTCTATATAACGAGAGAGTGATTCAAATAAAAAGTTTTCGTTATTCTAATAATTGAAACTCAGTATGTATAATTACTTGTACAATATATTATTGTCATAAAAAAATGTTCTTATATATATAAATAAATAACGTGATTAAAAAAATATTTTTGTATATATAAAAAATATAATTCTGTATAAAATAAACCTGTTGAATATTTCTATAATCCTGCTAAAACATAGATCAAAAAAATATCTGTAAGTATTAGTCAATGTCAAGTGTTGAAGGTACACGATTCGTTTGGCTGAAAGAATTGTAGCATATAAAAGTATAGTTTTTCTTTGAAATCATAAGATATTTGATTATATAAAGTCTACCTTGACCTTAGCAATAGTCGACATCTCATAATGCTTCTTTGTATCATTGTACGACTAGTAGGAGCTACAACTACAAGTCATTTCATTTGAAAAAAGAAAAAAGAATAAATTCCATTTACATATAATAACATAATTGGTAATTTCGTATCATAATCTATTTTTAGATGAAATAGTTTTTTAGAGACAAACGGTAGTAAAGCCACATGAGCTAGGAGGCGTTTCACCCCTACCAACCATTTTCTTTTCTTATTTTTTGTATTCTTGTACAATCATAAACCTTTCAGTATTTTGCTTAAATCATAGTGCAAAAGTCATCGTTATTCGAAAGCGAACCTTTCAAAAACTCGAACTCCAAATATAAAACACACAATTTAATCATATTTTTTTTTACTGCAAAGATACCATTATGTTATTATGTTGTCGATGGAGACAATAATTTGGTGGGATATCTAACTGCTCCAATTATGCATCCATAAAGGTAAGAATCAATATGAAGACTTGGTCTAAACTCTAAAGCAGATAAATGTAAGTGGGCTTCTTGACCATCTCTTTCCAAAAGGAAAAATTCAAGAATGCTTAACTGTGTTACCTTCTGTGAAAGAATTTCCTAGACATTTGATTTTGACCATCCCACTACATTAACAATCTAGAAAGCAACTCAAAGAATTGGCCCCAATAAATGCACCTCATCTGAAATAGTTTATTTATTACTAGGTTGATTGAGATTTTAATTAGTTTTTGGAAAATGGATTTTGAGGCATGACAGCTTGCATGCAATTTTGAATTAATTTAGTAATAAGTTAAGGATTATGGTTTGAGACAACGATTTCTTAGATTTTTATAGAAATGTAAGTGATAGGGTTGTTGGACCGAATCCAACAATCCAATTAGTGGTGGCCTTAACTTTTGAATAGCCTACTACCGTATAAATGTTTCCATTTAAATTTCTGTACATGAAATTATCTTATCATAAGACGAGTCAAGATCTAAATTTGAGTTCGGACTCATCTTATTAAAACATATTTGATATGCTTTCTCAAAAGAACGGCATATCGCGCGTATATAAATTTGAATCGGTCTATCCTATAATGAGATTGTCTTACACAAGATCCACTTGAAAAAAATGTTAGATAACCTTAATTTCTTGCAATTATAGCAGAGCACATATTTCTATCCTAACATAAAAATTTATAGGAATGGCTACGGAAATATTTTGACGGTTGTTACATGATTATGTATAATATTTTTAATGTATTAATTTATTTTAAGATTTTTATACGGCTTGGAGCAAATGGCCTAATAGATTCAGTATAAGCGGCAGTGGGCTGACTCCAATTGTAGAATTACTCATGGGCTATAAAGGAGAAAGTTGAAATATTAATCCACATAAGGATCCAAGTTGGATGATATATGGACCTATTTAGATAACTAATCATAAATTTGAAAATAAAGTAAGAAGTATTTAGTTGGGTTATATTTGAATGTGGACCAATGATATTGACCTTAATGTGTCAAGCTTAGCTGAGCAAAGCTAAGCATCCAAAAATTTTCATTAGCGATAAGTCTTGGTATAAACCGCGTCTCCGTGCGATGTATTTTCCCATATTATAGTGGTGTAGTGGTCCCACATGCGTGTGATGAAGTATTCCGGCCTATATGCAGTGTAGTGTTTTAAATTGTTATAATAATGAATGGATCTATTTTTGTCAGTACCTTATATGTATTTTTTTAAAAATAAACTTGTGACATGTTATGTATTTTTTTAACATTAATGTTGTTCTAATTATGCTTTTGTTAATTTTTATAGTGGGTAATGTAACTTTGTTTATTATTTTACTAATATCACCGTTATTACTTATATTTCAACCACAGAATAAAAATGAACTTAAATCAATGATCCACACTAATTCACAGTTTCTTAATATATGTAACACACAATTATGGCAGCCATGCAAGTCTATCAACATTATCATTTATACTACAATTTTACTAATCCACTAAAAAATAAAGATGGAATTTATTTATAATAAAAATATAAGTAATATATAAGAAAAGTCAACTCTTTAAATCTAGACAAGTTACAAGGAATAAATATTGCCAAATATTTATTGAAATCTATCACCATAGTTTGATTAAACTAAGATAAAAAGATTTTCTTTAATTCTTTCATGATTATATTATACCGAGATTTAATTGTTAATACATAAAAATGTATTAATTTCGTAGTATGTCATATAATTTTATTTGTTATTTTATGAATATAATTCTTATCACTTTTAATGATCCATGCATAAAAATAAAACTCAAAATAAAATCACATCAATAAAATTTAATATAAATAATTGCATGTCGTTGTTTCGAACTATTAAAAGGATAATTCTAAATAAAGCTTCCAATTTTTATATATATTTACACATCAATCCTATAAATTTCGAGAAAAATCAAAATTCACCAATAATTTGTGGAATAACGATCAATTAACCCAAAATAAAAATAAAATTATAAACATACAACCCTGAAATCGGCAAAGTCCAACAAAGAATGGAAGTAATACAAAGCCGAACATAAAAATTTAATACAAAGCAAATCGCCAAAACACTTTTGGGCCAGCCCACTACGTTGAAAAGTATTTTGGGTTACAAAAAAAGATAGAAAGAAAAAAGAAAAAGAGAAACCAAAAAATGAAAACCACGCCGCAGCCGCATCTTCCATTGCCATTTGACATTTCCTCTGTCATAACAATCGAAATCAGAAAGAATCCTGAATCCGTGCAATCAGATCTGAACCGGCGAACCGCCGCGCCGTTCTTCAGAAATTTCTCCTCCAAAAGCTTCTTCTTCTTTATGGTATTTCTCCCCTTATCTATTTTTTTCAACGCAATTTGGTTACTAATACTTTGGCCGATTATCTAACATTTCCACGAATTTAAAATACGTCGCAAAAATCATGAACTTTGTTGTTATTTGAGATTTCCCCACAATCCTCTAATTATAACCGACTTGGCCAAATTAAAAAATGAAGTGACATTTAAATCTATCGAAAAACGACATCGTTTTAATACAAGATTTTTAAAAAAATCCACCTCACCCCCTCCCAATTCTCTCTTTGCTCTATCCCGAATCTCATAGACACACAGCCCGATGAAAATGGGTGGCGATGTCACCACCGCCGGTGCCCCATCCACCGCGTTCACGCACTCCCTATAATATATTCCCCTCATTTTCCTCTCTTATCCTCCAACGGGATTTGGGCGACGACGTGATATTAACTATCAATTGTCCATTTTTTAATCCTCAAAGATTTGAGATTTGTTTTGCAATGCTATTGGAGCAAAATTCTTACTAAATTTTGGATTTTGCAACACCATTTGAGATGTTTTAATTCTTCTTTTCAATTCCTTCCGACTCCTACACCCTCGCCGAATCTTGCCGTCCTCATTGTGCACGCCGTTGTAGGTATGCCATTCTCTCTTTGCTCTTCACTAAGTTATTTAGTTATTTACAGACAACCAATAAAGAGTAGTATTTCAAACACCTAGTATTTTTCTGTAGATCGAACAAACTTGGGCAAATTAACCTATCTTTTCTTTATCAAAATATCTTATTTGCTTTTTCTTAGGGTACCAAACCAAAAATTTCAATATTTACTATTATATATTTGTAGTGGCGGATTCAGAACACAAAAATGAGGTGGAAAAAATTAAATATAATACACTAATATATTTTTATAATAAAATAAATAATATATTACAACTCATGTAGCACCAGCGTCTATTGACATTGGCAACTGACTTCTACGAGTATCCATAGCTTGAAAACGTTTCAAAATTCTTTCATTAGAAACAGTAGCGAAGATAGACCTTTCATTGTTGACACCAATTTGTTGTTCAACCAATCATTTCCCATCATATTTCATACGTCGGTCTTGACAAATTTCATGGCATAAAAACCCTTTCAACAGATGCAGTCGCTACAGGTAGAAACAATACCAATTCAATCAAGCGATAAACCAATGATTTTTTTTATTTTTTTTTATCTTTCTTAGTTTCAACAATCTTCTGAGAAAGACTATCAAAATCTTCAATACCAATCAATCGTGCATATTTTCTCACAACATCAACAAAAATTTGAAGTTCTTGAGACAATATTATACAGTCAACAAATGAGAAGTCTTCTGAATAAAGACCGGCAATATGAACAAGCTTATCAATATTAAAAAAGGAGAAATCATTTTTAGGATCGAGACATGCCATACAACCAAGCAAGTATGTGGTTAATTTAGAAAAAAAGATTCCTTATATCTTCTATAAGTAAGTCAACAACCTAACCGCCGCACAAGAAAAAATAAGTAACAAGATAATTCTAATTTAGCAAATGAATAAGATGGTACATTTTCAAATTACCTGGTAAAATATTTTCACGCAATAATAATGGTAGTTAGTGATGTTTGTGTCATTTCTCATGTGAATCCGTCTTGATACAAGATCATTCATGTTTGTGATTGGAATGTCATGTGCCCCACAAAAAACATCCACTTGTTGCAAGAAAATATCCCACCCAAATTTTCGTAATGATTGCAAGCCTTCTTTCACATTCTCTATCAAGTAAATTGCATTTAAAATATCTTGATCTCTTTCTTGCAAGGCACATGATCTTTTGTAATAAACACAAACTTATAAGTCTCAATCTTTTGTAAAACACCTACAATCATCCCCTTTGTTTCTCGGTCAACTACATCAGTATGTTTTTAAGTACTTCTGTTACAGAAGGCCACATACATGCTAGACGAGCTATAACAGCATAATGAGATCCTCATAGTGTCTTCAAAGAAGTTTTTTTTTTTTTTTTTGGCCTCTACCTGTACTGATTTCTCTTTTCTCCATCATTTTAACTATTCTATCATGTTCAATATGTCAAAATCTATCTGCTCATTTGTAAGAAGATTCATATAATGTAATAATCGAGCCAAGATAACTGAAAAAATCACAAACATATTGATTTGTCTTGCACACGGCTACCAATTAAAGCTGATGGACAAAATAATGGACATACCATGCTGATGCGTTTTCTCTTAAATAAGTGCTTTCGATCCATTAAATTCACCTCTCATATTGATGCTTCATCATATCCCTGGCCTTTCAATCTTGACAAATATAACCAAAATTTGGCAAAAACTAAGTTAATTGCTTCTTTCAAACATATTGTTGAAGTTTCTTTAACATAAACCAAAGCTAAAAATATTTCTATTATCTTGTAATTCTTGTTCACATATCTTATAACAATGGTCATTTGCTCATTTATTGACAAATCTTCGGACTCATCATCCATGATAGAAAAGAATTTATCTCCAAGTTCTCAATATTTCAAGTGTGGTTTCAACTGCACAAGCATCAACCATATCTTTTTGAATTAACGGAGATATCATTTGATTATTCACCGGAATATTTTTCAAAATAACTTTACCAACTTCATCATTTTTTAAAACCATACCATTGTAACATCTAAAGAAAATTACTTTTGTTTAAGGAAGTTGATAACTCGTCGTGTCCTCTAAAAGGCAAACCTTGATTGTGAATGAAAAGAATAACATTAAGATTGCAATTACACTAATTCAATATTCTTTCTCTTTTGCTGCAATACCTCTACTAACAACATAAGTTACACTCTGCATTTAATTCAAAAATATTTTATATTCTATTCTAGCTCTATTGTGTAAACTGCTTATATCAGCAACATGACATCTGAATTTTTCAAGTCCTTTTTTCCAATCAGAAATATCACTACTAATAAAGGCTTCATCCCCTGGTGCCACAAAATCACACTTGAAAAGAAAACACCAAAAGCAATATGTGGCATCTTTCAATATACTATATTCAAGCCAATCATGATCTTTGAACTAAATATCTCTAAAACCTCTATTGCCTTTTTCGTATGTTTTTTTTGGAAAATTATAACCTTTTGGTTGACAAGGACCTTTAGCTACATATTTTATACGAATATAGTCATGAATATTCACACCATAATTAGCAATTGGTTTTCATAAGTCGCGATCCACAACAATCTCATTTTCATTAATTTCTATTTGGTACTACCAACTATCATATTTTCTTCCGCACATTGTGATTCTTGTCCAATACTAGCACTAGAATAACCAATTAAAACTGTAGGTCTTTTCAAAAGACATTTGTCCATTATCTAATGAATCAACACAAAATACGACAACCATAAATCAATTTAATATGAAAATTCCTTATAAGTCAATTACTTATAATTTGATAGACAACAAATTAATGAATTGAATGAGTAAAACAATAAATATTAAGATTTTTTATAGAAATATTAATTTTTATTTGTTGTCAGTTGTCGAAGAGAGAGCATTTACAAAGCACTCAATTGATCACCTATTAATCAAGAATTATAAATCAAATTATCATATCAAAGCACTAATTTTATTTGACTTTTTCTTTCTCGATTTGTAACAAAACAACAATCAACCAATAACCAAATCTTCTTCACCAATTCAACACCTATTTAAGTATTAATCACTTAATACACCACCACCTAATTCAATTAGCTAATTGGTTAAGTAAAGTTATTGATTATAGATAATGTTATGAAATAAAAAAATAAAGTATAAGAGGTGAGACCAGTGATGCGTATTTTAGAGTATGAAATTAAGTCTCAAAGATCACACACAAGTATTAAAATTACCTTAAAAATACTTCTAACTGCAAGAGTACAGTATCAAATGTAATATTTAGGGGTCGAACCCACATGGAGATTAATTGATCGTCTAACCTAAAACAAAGTAAAATTATGGATGAGGGAAATTAACTAAGACTAAAATTTCGAGATAACAAAATCAAACAAGAATAAAATCTGTTGCTTAATGAGATGGAAGAAGCTATTCCTAATATGTTTCAGATGATCGACAAACAAACTCAATTTGAATCTAAGATCTAGTTCAGTTTATGGATTGAGGAATTGTGCTTTAGTTTTACACTCAATTAACACTGAACATGTCCAAAGAATTATAGGATTATCATAAGCTGAACACGTCTAATAACCCACTTTAATTAACTAAGTTTTCGTGGAAGCACAAAAAACCTAAATTAATTACTAAGCTTAATCAACACATCTATCCACCCTTAAACAAGTATCTGAACAATACAAGTCCTATGATTTCCGAGTTATTCAAAAACTCCTATTTTCTAAGTTAAAGAGACATTAGAAAATAGGCAAAGATAACCCACTCAATGATGCACCATAAAATAGTTTTTAGCAAATTCAATTCAATAAACGGAATCAATCCACAAAATCGAACATAGAACAACAAATTCAAATCAACGAATATCTACAATCATAATACTAAAAACTAGGAATAACGCGAGAAAATTAGCCTAGCATCTTAGAATTGAAAACAGAAAATAGACTTGAAATCGTGTTCGTGGCCATAGTCGATTCATGCGCTCGTCTCTTGGATTGTCGATGCTCTTGCTTGAAGATCTTCACTAGGGTTCGTTTTTCTCTCTTTTATCTTTTTGAGTGTTTGTGTAGCCTCCCAGAATGTCTGATTTCCCTAAAAACGTCCAGCCATGGTATTTATACTCTTGGGCCGAAACAGAAGTTTAGGGCTCGTTCAGGTTGCAATTGGGCTTTTCTACGCATGTCACCCGGCCGGGTGGGTGTTGGTACTCAACTCATCCGGCCGGGTGGAAGCCTCTGGACAAAATGGCCGCACTGCACACGGCCGGGTGCTTCCTGTCTGCGACTCACACGGCCGGGTGTGACTCACTGGATGGCGCCTAGTTTCACCCGATCGGGTGAAACTTTGGTCCTCCCCGCACCCGGGCGAGTGCGAGCCTCTGTTATCGCCATCGTGTGACCCGACCGGGTGGTGGTTGGTCTGCGCATCCACCCGGCCGGGTGTAGGTCTCTGAAATCCCCGACGGCGTACCTGGCCGGGTGCTTTTGTGTGTGAACTTCCACCCGGTCTCTGCCAAACACCTACCCGGCCGGGTTGTTCTTGATCATGAAGCCACCCGGTCGGGTGCTTCATTTTGGTTCCACTTTTTGTCCAAACTCGCATTCTTAGCCCGTTTTCCTATCTTAGCTGCACAATCTCGACAAACTCATTAATCCAAACAAATGACAAGTAATTGTTTGTAAAACCAACAAAAAATCGTCACAAAAGGACAAAACGAGCTATAAACAAAACCCGAAAATACATAACTCTACAAGTTCATCAACCAGCCAATCTAGCTCCACACCTATTTTAATTATGAATTAGCTAAGGGGCTAATTAAAGTTATTGATTAGTACCATAAAGTGCTACGATTTAAAAAAATAAAATATAAGGGGTGAGGGCCTATTCAACACACGGTACCAAGCACCTATATCAATATTTAATAAGTTATTTCATTCATCATCACCAAGACATACATAAAGTTAGGAATAAAGAAAATTACAGAGAGACGAGCTTGAGGGAGACGAATCTTTGATTTGAGAGAAAGAGAGAGGATCTGCGGGAAGCAGCGGTGTAGCGGCAAATGAAGGCGGCTGGCGCCGGCGGGAGAAGCCAGAAGGTCCTTTGTCCGCTCGTCGCATCGACGCAGTCGTAAGTCGCAACTTGCGGTGTTTGGGAAATTGGAATTGAAAGTAGAGAAGAAGGTAATGAGCTGTTCAGAATATAATAGGCATTATGTTAGTGGGTTTTCATCTTGGGGCTTCTCTTTTCATCATGAATCCGGCCCAAATCCAAGAGGGAAAACCAGCCTTCTTCCTTAGCAAGTCTTCTCTCTTGGAGTTGGGCGGCTTAGCTTTCTTCTTCCTGCAGATTCCGGCCATCCGGGGGCGGCTATAACGGTTTTTCGGCTATCCTAAGAAAAAATTTAGCCGTTGGGGGTTCGGCTGCCCCTCCCGCTACGTCTGCCGCTGTATATTTGCTTAGTGTCGAATACATGCAGTAAAAAGTGAAAGGAACATTAACCTAGTTATATACTCCATATTTGTATGATCATCTCGAGTACTATATATGGAGGGAGTGAAAACCAAAACTCAGTTCAAGACCATTTTGCCAAAGTGTTTTTGGTGAGATCTATATATATAACAGCAAAATCATTTCCACAAATAGTAACTCATATTTTTACGCTCAAATCACTTTTTATTTTTGAAAATAAATATAATTATCGTTGTTCTATTAAACTATGAAATATTCATCTTAAATTGAAGATTATAACAAATACATTTGCTCATTTATTTTATTTATGTATTTTGATTTATTTCCTTTTTTATTTAATTTTCTTCCTATTGCATTTTCTATTTTTATGTTTGGTTTTTTATTTTATTTTCATGAATTTTTTAATTATTAAACAACACGGTGATTAAATAAAAGTGCGGTGTATGAGTGTATCATTTCCTCAACAAACAAAAATATTTATGTGTCTTATAAAAAATATGCTAAATATAGGTAATTTACTTCTAATAAAATATAGATAATTAGTTTTTTTTTTGTAAAAAATAATCCAAACAAGTATAGTTTATCTATCTACTAGGGTCGGGACTAACAAAATAATTGTATTTTATCTATTTCTCAATATATATA
>JAYDZE010563017.1:0-12503 GCA_034509125.1 Monilaria moniliformis | reverse complement strand
TCAAGCGTTAGATCTAAAAAATGGATGCTCCAGATTAGTTCTTAGTTCTGCAATAAGAAATAGTTCGGATATGATCATTACTCTATATAGATATATATATATATATATATATATATATAGGTAAACGAATACGGCGACGCCGACCAAGATACCTCGTTTACTAGAAGACAAATAATATAATTCCCATGCAACAAACGAAATTTTCTTCGAACCTGTGTAGATCAGGTCATATGACGATCCCGTCATCCAACATAATTTGTTAGATTATCGTATATTAAACGCTATCTATTAAAACGACTAGTTTAAATAGATCAAATAAGTTTATATAATGATGATGGTCGAACAATTATTTATAAAAGTATAGGTACTATTGTGTAGATCTATTTTGTTATGGGTGAAATTGAAGTTATAAGAAACCTTAGGGAATTATTTATAAATACAGGGTTATGTTCCCCAAGTGAAACGTATAAATAGTCGATAGATCCCATTCCTATCGATATAACGAACACACGGGTTGGGGCATCAGTTCCTGGTCGATT
Organism: Monilaria moniliformis; assembly: GCA_034509125.1. Taxonomy (NCBI): domain Eukaryota; kingdom Viridiplantae; phylum Streptophyta; class Magnoliopsida; order Caryophyllales; family Aizoaceae; genus Monilaria; species Monilaria moniliformis. Next base: position 11,964 of record JAYDZE010563017.1, on the reverse strand, counting down.
TCTGAGCTGCGCAAACTGGGCCGTCCTCTCATTCCTTTTCTGGGCCGCGCAGACAGGGTTGTTGGGCCACGCGAATTTTGGGCCGAAAAATTGCTGCTCATTTTTTTTGGGTTTTGGTGGCTAATTTTAATTACTCAATAATTGTTTGCGAAAAATTTCCCTAAACTATTTAATTAATTTTTTAATTAAGTAATTAATTAAATAATGAAATTTAGTTATTATTTAATTATTTTGGTAATTAAGTAATAATTAAATAATAACTTAAAATTTAGTTATCTATTATTCTAATTGAATTAATTAAAGCATTAACTCGCCAAAGTGAGCTCTAATTTGTAGATTAATTTAATTTTGAATAATTATGACATTTGCACACTTTAATACATGCGAATAGTTAATCGGCTCAAATGAAGGTTGCTACTTGGCCATGTTTCTTGCATGCACAGTAGTAATAAATATGAGATGATCCTTTGGTCATTGTGGACATTAAGTTGGCTCAAAGGAAAACTTATTGTTTGACAAGAAATGATTGTCTATATTTGATTATTGCATTGAGATGTTACTTACGACTTAATTATTTTATCCAAAGGTGAAATATTGATTTGTGCTCGACATCTTGAAATGAGAATTGTCATTATTCAATTATTTACTTAAATTTATTTGTCAAGTGAGCTGATTATGATTTATTTATTTATTTATTATATTTGTTATCTGCTAGCTTAAGATTTTGCTATTGGTTTCCTTAATTCCATTCCTATGATAAAAGGCAATACATATGTATCTTGGAAAAGCAAGATATTAATCAATTTAGGGATTGCAAATTTAGACTATTTAAATAGGACCGAACAACTTGTCCCTCTTACTGCTGAAAGTTCTGATGAGGCAAAATGGAACTTTGAGAGATGGGAACACTCTAATCTCATGAGTCTCATAATTATGCAACTTGCTATCCCAGAAAGTTTTCATAGTACTATCCCGAAAGAGTCCACCACCAAGGAATTCCTCGAGGCCATTGATAAAAATTATGCAAGCAATAAAAAGGTTGAAACGGCCTCGTTGATGCATAAACTTGTAACCATGAGGCATAATGGCCGAGGGAAAATTAGGGAGCACATCATGGAAATGTCTAACACTGCTTCCAAACTCACGGCACTAAATTTGACCATCAGTGATGATCAATTAGTGCATTTGGTCATGATATCTCTTCCTCCTCAATTTGACCACTTTCTCAATTTGACCACTTCAAAGTTACCTACATTACTTTAAAAGATAAGTGGTCATTAAATGAGTTGATTTCTCATTGTGTTCAAGAGGAAGAGAGGTTGAAGCAAAGTAAGCCGGAAAGTGCTTACCTAGTGACAAGCTCTAATGGAATGCGAGAGAAGGACAAGGGGAATAAGATTTTTCCCAAGTCTGTCATGGGAAAGAGGATTCATCCCGATTCCTCCAAAATTGTTGCGGGTTGATCTGCAAAACGGTTTAAGAATGAGGCATCAGTTGTAGCTTATTTCTTTTGCAAAAAAGAATGACACAAGAAGAGTGATTGTGATGAATATAACGCTTAGCGCGTGAAGAAGGGTACGTTTTTCACTTACATTTGTTTAGAAGTTAATTTAACTTCTGTACCTGGACATACTTGGTAGATAGACTCTGGTGCTACTAGACACGTAAGTGTGTCCATGCAGGGTTGCCTCCGGTGCCGAAAGCCAATTGATGCTGAAAGATTCATCTATGTGGGTGATGGCAAACAAGTCGAAGTGGAGGCAATAGGCACATTTATGTTATTGTTAATAATTGGTTGTTATTTAGATTTGGTGACTTCTTTTCTACCGTCATTTAGACAGAATTTAATTTTTATTTCTATATTGGACAAATTTGGTTACCTTGTTCATTTGGAAATAACAAATTTAGTCTTTATCTAAATTCAACTTTGGTTGGCACCTATTCTCCTTCTTTTGGCGATAACCTTTATTTGATCAATACGGTTTATTCATTTAATGAAACCCTCCATGTTAATTCACACAGTACTAAGCGTAAAATTAACGGGTGAGAATTCTGCTACTATTTCGCATAAGCGTTTGAGTCATATCTCCAAACAGTGAATTGAAAGACTTATGTCAGATGGAATTTTTACAATTCACAATGTGGCGGACTTCCAAGTCTGCGTTAAGTGTATTAAAGGGAAACTAACAAGCATTAGGAGATTTGATGCCAATCGGACCACGGACGTCTTAGAATTCACACATACGGATATTTATGGACCGTTCCCTACTGCGTCATGGAATGGTCAACAATATTTTATCATGTTCATAGACGCTTATTCCAAGTATGGTTATCTTTATTTGATAAGCGAGAAATTTCAAGCACTGGGTACGTTCAAAAACTATACGGCTAAAGTTGAAAATCAATTTGGCAAGAGAATTAAGAACGTCAGATTTGACTGTAGTGGCGAATACTATAGTAGATATGATAGATCAGGTGAACAACGTCCAGGACCCTTTGTCAGATTCTTAGAGGAATTCAGAATCGTTCCTCAGTATACAATGCATGATACTCCTACTATGAATGGTGTTGCTGAGATACAAAATAGAACCATCAAGGATATAGTAGGAAGCATGATCAACCAATCTACTTTGCCAGAATCTCTTTGGGGAGAGGCACTTAGCGCCGCAACATACATCCTAAACCGTGTACATACTAAAGCAATTGTTGTCACCCCTTACGAATTATGGACGGGTAAGAAACCCAGTTTAGGTCATTTACATGTTTGGAGTTGTCCAGCGCATGCTCGGCCTTGTAGGCCACATGAGCAAAAATTGGACGCTAAAACAGTAAGTTTTTACTTTGTAGGTTACGCCGAAAGGTCTAGGGGTTTTAAATTTTATGATGCCACTTCAAGATCATTTTTCGAGACCATTAATGTTAGGTTCCTTGAGGAAGTTGAGTTTAGGAGGGGAAATGAGATTAAGAAAGTTGTCTTTAAAGAGGAAGCGATTTCACTTCCCTTCATTCAGGAGCAAGACGACTCACTCGTTGTTCCCATTCAACCTATTTAGTCACCTGAACAACAACATGAAGAACAACCCCAACCGCCTCAAGAACATTACGAATTAGTGCCACTTAAAAGATCCACTAGAGTGAGGAGACCTACAATATCTATAAACGGTTATATTATATATCTCCAATAGCATATGATTAATATTAGAGAGATGGAAGATGACCCTGTCAACTTCTATCAAGTCATAGAAAGCTCTAACGCTCAAAAGTGGACCGATGTTATGGATGAGGAGTTCAAGTCTATGCTAAACAATGATGTTTAAGATCTTGTCTTATTGCCTGAATGTGCAAAGCCCATTGGTTGTAAATGGATTTTTAAGACCAAAATAGATTCGCATGGCAATATGTAGAGATATAAGGCTCGTCTTGTAGCAAAAGGCTTTACTCAAAAGGAAAGCATCGATTTTACCAAGACTTTCTCTCCAGTTTCAATGAAAGACTCGTTTAGAATAATTATGGGACTAGTAACTTATTTTAATTTAGAATTACACTAGATAGATGCTAAAACTATGTTTCTCAATGGTGACATTACTGAAACGATCTATATGGTGCAATCAGAAAACTTTGTATCTGGTGATCCAAATAAAATGGTTTGCAAACTAAAGAAATCCATCTACGGTCTTAATTAAGCGTCTCGTGAATAGTACTTTAAATTTTATCAAGTTGTCATCTCATTTGGTTTTGAGATGAATCTGGTTGATGAATGCATATACTATAAGTTTAGTGGGAGCAGATTTTTTTTAAATAAAAAATCTTGGTGAGGCTTCTTTTGTATTAGGAATCTAGATATCTTGGGATCATTCCCTGGATATACATGAATTATCACAAAAGAGCTATATCGATAAAGGATTGACAAGATTTGGAATGACAGACTGTAGACCAGGTTATACCCCCATGGCCAAAGGTGACAAATTCAGTTTAAGTCAATGTCCTGAAAATGAAATTGTGAAAAAAGAAATGGAATTAATTCCCTATGCGTCGGCAATAAGAAGTCTTATGTATGCAAAAGTATGTACGCATTTGGATATTGCGTTAATAGTGGGCATGCTTGGCAAATATTTGAGTAATCCTAGTATGGATCATTGGAAACCAGTCAAACGCGTTATGCGATATCTGCAGATAACAAATGATTATATGCTCACTTGTAGAAAATTAGATCAGCTTGAGATCATTAGGTATTCTGATTCTGATTTTGAAGGATGCCAAGACAGTCGTAAATCCACGTTAGATTATGTGTTTATGCTGGCTGGAGGGGTTGTTTCTTGGAAATGTGTTAAGCAAACACTTATAGCCACCTCTGCTATGGAAGCAGAATTCATAGCTTTTGAGGCATCCCAACAAGGAGTATGACTGCGAAAATTTATTCAAGGACTGCAAATAGTTGACAGTATTGAAAGACCACTTAATTTATTTTGTGAAAATAAGTCTGCAGTCATGTACTCCAATAATAATAGGAGCTCGTCGAAGTCTAAACACCTAGACATCAAGTTCCTCACTGTTAAAGATAGGATTCAGAGTAAACAATTATCAATTGAACAGTTAGGAACAACTTCCATGCTCGCGGATCCCTTCACTAAGGCTATACCGTCATCGGTCCTTCATGAGCATGTTTCTCACATAGGTGTTCGGTACTGTGATACTTTGGTTTAGTGGGAGTTAAATGTTGATCCATGTAATGACATTCAGTTTCAGTTAATATATACACTTCAGTTATTTAGGTTTCATTTACTTTGAATTATACTTTGGTAATTTCTGATCTCACTCAATACTTCAGAAAACCAGTTGGAAATAGGCATGCACTAGATCACATAGCATGTAATTTCCATGCTGCCACCTATATTTAATTTTGCGTTGCTAAATGTGTTAATATATGTGATCGCTGATGAGTTTGGTCATGTATACGTGTTGTAATTGTGACTTAAACTTCTTTGGTTTTGTATTAACGTGTTGTCTACTAAACTCATCAGTGATCACATATATTAACACATTTAGCAACGCAAATTCAAATATAGGTGGCAACATGGAAATTACATGCTATATGATCTAGCGCATAGCTATTTCCAACTGGTACTCTGAAGTCTTGAGTGAGATCAGAAATTACCAAAGTATAATTCAAAGTAAATGAAACCAAAATAACTGAAGTGTATACATTAACTGAAACTGGATGTCATTACATGGATCAACATTTAATTCCCACTAAACCAAAGTATCACAACACCGAACACCCATCTGAGAAACATGCTCATGAAAGACTGATGGCGGTATACCCTTAGTGAAGGGATCCGCGAGCATGGAAGTTGTTCCTAATTGATCAATTGACAATTGTTTACTCTGAATCCTATCTTTAACAGTGAGGAACTTGATATCTATATGTTTAGACTTCGACGACTTCCTATTATTATTGGAGTACATGACTGCAGATTTATTGTCACAAAATAACTTAAGTGGTCTTTCAATACTGTCTACTATTTGCAGTCCTTAAGTGAAGTTTCGTAGTCATACTCCTTGTTGGGATGCCTCAAAACAAGTTATGAATTTGGCTTCCATAGTAGAGGTGGCTATAAGTGTTTGCTTAACACTTTTCCAGGAAACAACCCTTCCAGCCAGCATAAACACATAACCTAACGTGGATCGATGACTGTCTTGGCTTTCCGCAAAATTAGAATCAGAATACCCAATGATCTTAAGCTGATTCAATTTTCTGTAAGTGAGCATATAATCCCTTGTTCTATGTGAATACCGCTAACGCGTTTGACTACTTTTCAATGATACATACCATGATTACTCAAATATATGCTTAGCATGCCCACTATGAACGCAATATCCAGATGCGTACATACTTGTGCATACATAAGATTTCTCACTGTCTACGCATAAGGAATCATTTCCATTTATTTTTTCGCAATTTCATTTTCGGGGCATTGACTTAAACTGAATTTGTCACCTTTGGCCACAGGGGTATCTCCTGGTCTACAGTCTGTCTTACCAAATCTTGCCAATACTTTATTGATATAGCTCTTTTGTGATAATAAAATTACTCCCAGGGAACGATCCCAATGTATCTGGATTCCTAATACAAAATAAGTCTCACCAAGATCTTTCATTTCAAATTTTCTATAGAGAGATTTCTTGGTGTTGTGCAATAAATCTATATCGTTGCAAGCAAGTAGAATATCATCGACTTATAAAATGAGGAAAATAGATTTGCTTCCACTGAACTTATAATATATGCATCCATCAACTGGATTCGTCTCAAAACCAAATGAGATGACAAATTGATGAAATTTAAAGTACCATTGACGAAACGCCTGTTTAAGCCTATCAGATGGATTTCTTTAGTTTGTAAACCATTTTTGTTTGGATCACCAGATACAAAGTTTTCAGGTTGCACCATATAGATCGTTTCAGTTATGTCACCATTGAGAATTGTTGTTATAATATCCATCTAGTGTAGCTCTAAATTAAAATGAGCTACTAGTCCAATAATTATTCTAAACGAGTCTTTTTTTTTAAAGTGGAGAGAAAGTCTCGGTAAAATCGATGCCTTTCTTTTGAGTAAAACCTTTTGCCACAAGACAAGCCTTATATCTCTCCACATTGCCATGTGAATCCCTTTTGGTCTTAAAAATCCATTTACAACCAATGAACTTTACATCCTCACGCAATGAGATAAGATACCAAACATCATTGTTTAGCATAGACTTGAACTCTTCATTCATAGCATCGGTCTATTTTTAGCGTTAGAGCTCTCCATGGCTTGACAGAAGTTGACTGGGTCATCTTCCATCACTCCAATATCAATCTCATGCTCTTGAAGATATACTATATATTCGTTTGTAATATTATAGGTCTCCTCACTCTAGTGTATTTTGTATGTGGCACTACTTCCTGATGTTCTTAAGGTCATTGAGGTTGTTCTTCATATTGTTGTTCAGGTGACTGAACAGGTTGAATGGGATCAATTAGTGAGTCGTCTTATTCCTCAATGAATGGAAGTGAAATCGCTTCATCTTCAAAGACAAATTCTTAATCTCATTTTCTCCCTCAAACTCAACTTCATCAAAGAACCTAGCATTAATTGTCTCAAAAAATGATTGTGTAATTAACCATAAAATTTAAAACCCCTAGACCTTTCTTCGTAACCTACAAAGTAACAATTTACTGTTTTAGCATCCAATTTTTGCGTGTGTGTCCTATAAAGCTGAGCCTCCGCTGGACAATCCCAAACATTTAAATGACCTAAACTGGGTTTCTTACTCGTCCATAATTCGAAAGAGGTAATAGCAGTTGCTTTAGTAGGTACATAGTTTAGAATGTACGTTGCGGTCTTAAGTACCTCTCCCCAAAGGGATTCTGGCAAAGTAGAATAGGTGATCATGCTTCGTACCATATTCTTCAGGGTTCTATTTCGTCTCTCAGCAACATTATTCATGGTAGGAGTACCATGCATTTTATACTGAGGAACGATTCTGCATTCCTCAAGGAATCTGGCAAAGGGTCTTGGACATTGTTTACCCGAGCCATCATATCGACTATAGTATTCACCATCATGGTCAGATCTGACGTTCTTAATTCTCTTGCCAAGTTGATTTTCAACTTCAGCCTTATAGTTTTTGAACGTGTCCAGTGCTAGAGATTTCTCACTTATTAGATAAAGATAACCATATTGGCAATAATCTTCTATGAACGTGATAAAATGTCGTTGACCATTCCATGAAGCAGTAGGAACGGGCCACAAATATCCGTATGTATGTGTTCTAAGATGTCCGTAGTCCGATGGGCATCAAATCTCCTAATGTTTGTTTGTTTCTCTTTAATACACTCAACGCAGACTTGGAAGTCCACCATATTGGGAATTGTAAGACTTCCATCTAACACAAGTCTTTCAATTCTCCTTTTGGAGATATGACCCAAACGCTTATGCCAAATAGTAACAGAATTCTCACCCGTTAATTTACGCTCAGTACCTTGTGAGTTCACATGCAGGGTTTCATTAAATGAAGAAGCCGTATTGAGCATATAAAGGTTACCACCATAAGAAAGAGAATCGGTGTCAACTAAAGTTGAATTTAGATAAATACAAAATTTGCTATTTCCAAATGAACAAGAATAACCAAATTTGTCCAATGCAGAAATAGAGATTAAATTCCGTCTAAATGATGGTACAACGAAATTCTAATCCAAATCCAAATAACAACCAGTTTTTAACCACAACCTAAATGTGCCTATTGCCTCAACTTCCACTTGTTTGCCATCGCCCACATAGATGAATCTTTCAGCATCAACTAACTTTCGACACCGGAGACAACCCTGCATGGACACACTTATGTGAGTAGTAGCACCAGAGTCTATCTACCAAGTATGTTCAGGTACAAAAACTAAATTAGCTTCTGAACAAACATAAGTGAAAAACATACCCTTCTTCATGCGTCAAGCCTGATATTCGGCACAATCACTTTTCTTGTGTCATTCTTTCTTGCAAAAGAAGCAGACTACAACTGATGTCTCCTTCTTAAACCGTTTTGCAAATGGACTCGCAATAGTCTTGGAGGAATCGGGAAGAATCCTCCCCCCCTTAACGGACTTGGGAAGAATCCTCTTCCCCTTGTCCCCTCCTCGCCTTCCCTTAGAGCTTGTCGCTAGGTGAACACTTTCCGTCTTACTTTGCTTCAACTTATCTTCCTCTTTAATACAATGAGAAATCAACTCATTCCACGACCACTTATCCTTCAAAGTATTGTAAGTAACTTTTGAAGTCTTCAAATTGACGTGGAAGAGAAATCATGACCAAATGCACTAATTGATCATCACTGATGGTCAAATTTAGTGTCATGAGTTTTGAAGTAGTGTTAGACATTTCCATGATGTGCTCCCTAATTTCCCCTCGGGCATTATACCTCATGGTTACAAGCTTATGCATCAACAATGTCGTCTCAGCCTTTTCATTGTTTGCAAAAAATGTATCAATACTCTCGAGGAATTCCTTAGCGGTTGACTCTTTCGAGATGGTACCCTGAAATTTTTTAGGAATAACATGTTGCATAATCATTAGACTCATGCGATTAGAGTGTTTCCACCTCTCAAAGTTCCATTTTTCCTCATCGGATTTTGCGTCAGTATGAGATACGGGTTGTTGTTCTATGTGCATGGTCTAATTTGCAATCCCTAAGCTAATCAATACCTTGCTTTTCCATGATGCATAGGTATTGCATTTTGCATATGAATGGAATTAAGGAAACCAATAGTAGAGTTTTGGACTAGCAGAGAACAAAATAATAAATAAATAAATTATAATCAACTCACTTAACAAATAAATTTAAGTAAATAAATAATGACAATTTTCATTTCAAGATGTGAAGCACAACATTAATATTTTATTTTTGGAAAAAATAATTAACTTGTAAGTAGCATCTCAAAGCAATAATCAAATATAGACAATCATTTCCTGTCAAACAATAAATTTTCCTTTGGGCCAACTTAATGTCCACAATGACCAAATAATCATCTCATATTTATTACCACAGTGCACACAAGAAAATGACCAAATACTAACTTTCCTTTGGGCCGATTAACTATTTGCATGTAATTCAAGTATGCAAACATCCTATTTATTATAAAATTAAATTAATCTACACATTAGAGCTCACTTTAACGAGTTAATGCTTTAATTATGCAATTCGAATAATAGATAACTAAATTTTAAGTTATTATTTAATTAATTACTTAAATTTCAAAATAAATAATTAATTTTAATTATTTTGAATACAAAAAAAGTTGGCTAATTTCGCAAATAATTAAAATTAAAACGAAATTAATAATGCAGCCCAAAACAAATTAAAAACCGCAACAAAGGCCCAGAACAAATAAAAGGAGCCTTTGTTTTCGGCCCAGCAATAGCAGCCCAGTTAAAACAAAAGTGTGGCCCAACAGCATGAAAAGAAAACAAGTAAGGCACATGGATGGCAACTCAGCCATTTCTTAACCCAAAGCGCAGACCCGCTACCCACACCCAGCAACCCGAGACCCGCGACACGCAACTGCTGAGCCAGTTTCAGCAGCAAAAAAAATCCTCGCTGCAACCGCCGCTAAAACTGCTCCGCCGCAACAACTACCGCGACGTCGTGGGCCGCTTGGTGACATCGCCGGCCATCCAACTGCCCCGCGGCCCCCTTCACGTCGCTGGGACATGAGAAATCCGGCGAGCAAAAACGAAATAAAGAAAAACAACCCCAAAAATTTCAAAAAAAATCGAACGATAAACATTCAAATTTTGATTCCGGAAATAGATTTAGGAGTGATGAACGAAAACATCTGAAGATCAAGATTCCAGTCAGAAAATCCAAAGAATTCGAACAAAAAAATTGAAGAATTTAGCGCAGAAAAGAAAACGACTCTTTGAGGCCTTTTGTCGAAAACGTGTTCTTGGAACCAAAACCAAAAGAAAAAACACAGTTCTCTTTTCTTTCGAAAATTTCTTATGTTCTGATTGAAACAACAAATAAGTTTTGAAATTATGAAACACATGAAGTGCACAAAACCGAAAACTGAAACGCAAACAAAAAATCACACGATTACTTCGAAATTTTTGCAACAATTGAATCCAGTTATCCATAAGTTCAACAAGGACCAAATCCTTTCTAGAAAAACAGAGGAATTTCGAAACGTTTTTCAATCAAAAAAGGAGAAATCTGAAGCCAATCCAATCAATAATTTGAACACGGTTAACAATGGAACGATTTGATGTTGTAAAACACCTTCAACGAAGGAAGAACAAGAATCCAACGAATGCATGAATCACACAAATCCGAAAGTCATTTATATATTTCATCAAATACCTAAGTGCAGAATCCTTAAGGATCTAAAAGCATGCTTGAAAATTTCGAAATTTCTCAACATTTAAACAATCGATTCGATCCAATATGTATAGGCTCTGATACCACTTGTTAGAACGGATACATGTCGAATACGAATGATCCTAAAGCGGAAACGTAGCTGAATTCATGTTTACAAATAAGTCCCTAAGATTTCTTATAACTTCAATTTCATCTGTAACAAAATAGAAATTATATAAAATATATCTACATAATAGTCCCTATATTTTTATAAATGATTGTTTGACCCTCGTAATTATTTAAACTTATTTAATCACTTAATTGGATCGTTCGACAGATAGTGATTAGTATACGATCGTTTAAAGAATCATGTTAGACCATAATTGTATGTTCCAACATAAAATACTTTATTTTTAGCTACCAATCACATGAATGACATCAAATAACGAATCACAATTACATTTTTCTTATACGCCTTGTGCATACTAAATATATGAATCACTCAATATTTATCATTATTTTTCCTTTAATTCTATTCTCTCTTATTTCATTTCAGCGTATCTCTGTCGTTTATTTATACAAAGTAAACTCGATTACATCCTGATCAATTTATTTGAGAGAGAAACCGCACAGAAAAAAATCCAACTTAATTATGTGAATTATAATTTATTCAATTTCAGTCTGGGACATATTGTTTATTGCCAAACTTGGACTACAGTCAGGCTGGGAGATATCAAAGTTCACATAATGCAACAGTAGAAGAGAAATAGGAAATGAATCGAGAAGGTAGAGAGAGAAAGTGAGAGGAAGGAAATTGAGACAATTTTCTCAGATCTGATTACTGAAAAGCAAACCCTAATAACACCCTGCTTGGATACAAAGGTAGTGTAAAATAAAATTTGCATGCTAGTTCATTTTAGGCTATGCCACATGTACCGTCCAAAATTAATTTGTGATAGAACGGGGATTTTCGGATTAGGTTATGAGCAGGGAATTTAGAGGAACACAAGGGTTTTTACGTGGTTCGATCGTAATTGATCTACGTCCACGGCACAAAGCGTATATCGTTTCTTGTATT
>JAYDZE010563006.1:0-12506 GCA_034509125.1 Monilaria moniliformis | reverse complement strand
TTTCGGTTATCGGTTAACCGATAACCGACTTTAGTCGGTTCGGTTATCGGTTAACCGATAACCGATTAACCGTTTAAGCACCCCTACCTGTAAGCATATTAGCCCTCGTTGCCTTCAAAATTTCCGCTACATCCTCCGGTAGAAGCTCATCTACCTCTTTCATCTTGGCCATCAATCTAATAAAACAACGAAAGACAGAAAATAAAAAATGAGTGAAATATTTAAGTACTATATGTTAGATTTAATAGCATTAAGGGGCAATCTAAGGTGACCATATCTAGGTTAGGTTCATTTAGGGAAGGCTTAACCACACTGTCTTGGACGGCCGAACATTTCGTGATTCCATTTCTAAATACTGTTAATTAATTTTTATCATATATTTAAACTCAATATGTTAGTTATAATTCATTAAATAACATAATATATGTTCTCAAAAAGTAAAAGAAAAACATAATACACACACATACAAATAAATGGTGTTGAAATATGAGATAGGATTGTTCCCTAAAGAGGAACCAATTAAATGTCAAGGTCCATGAATCAAATGTTACAAAAATAGAGGTATCTTCAAAAAAATAAAAAATTATCAGGTCAATTTAATTCTGTTAAAAACTAATTTATAATTTTGGGGATCTTGATAATTGATATCATTGCTGATATTATTCGATACATATGATTTCTTTAAGTAATATTATATATGGTCCGTTTGGTATTATGGACTTGAAGGTTTGTATTTGTAATTGAAGCTTTCAATTCCAAATCCATTGTTTGTATTATAAAAATATTTGGATTATAATTGAATTCCAAGTTCAAATCCATCCAATTCTACAATTTGAATTCTATAGTTAAAAGTAAAGATTTGGAACAAATTGAGTACGAATATATATACTACACACACTGCACACAAACACACACTACGCACAATACACATACTTCACACACTGCACATAATAACACACTACACACACACACAAAACACCCAATACACATACTGCACGCACACACACACTGCACACAATACACACACAAACACGACAAAATCGCACACAGCACACACGACAAAATCGCACACACAATACACACACACGCATTATATGCAATGCACGCAAATACATAAATTGCACACACGCAGCACACATGACACACAAATTTACACACACAAGAAACACACATCGCACACACAATACACACATTGCACGAACACACAACACACACAACAAACACACATGACACACACACACACACACACAACTCAAAATACATAGAAAAATAATATAGATTTACATAATGTATATAAATAAAAAATTATTCAATCAAAAGTCAATTCTAAATTTTGTTTGACTTACCAAACAAAGGACTTGGAATTGAATTAGAATATCATAACTTCAAATTCAATTCCATATAATTATAATTTCAAATCAATTCCAAATCCATTTTACCAAACGCACTCATAAAATAAAGGAAAAAATAAATGTACATACATAACACCTTTAAATTTTAAATTGAACTGAAATGGTTTTATTTAAATTGATTTTATTATTGATTATATTTTTTTATTACTAAATTGTTCTTATTATATTTTCAAAGATATGATTGAAAGATTGATTTGATAGATTCTTCAAACAAAGCCACAAAATTGATTTAGAGATCCAATAAAAAAGTTAATCTTTTCCTAAATCTACAGATATCTAATTTAAAAAAGTTAATTTTTTCATAAATTATTGTAGAAGAGTAAATATGTAATATATTAATTTATTTTAAATTAATTAATAGTTATAAACTGATTTAAATGTAAAATATTTTTAAAAAAACCCATTATATATGTACAATTTATGTATATTTATCACTACTCATCATTTAAATAGATGAATTTATGGTCAAATATCACAACACCATGATCCACATCTCATTGGTGCTTTTTTCATCGTTCATGTTGTGTGATAATTCATGAGTTTCTTTATCATTTAATTTATTTATTTTTAAAAGTCGACTACCAATACATAGAAATGCCAACTTTCCATTGCAAAATGAATTACAAAAGCTTAAATTTTAACTGTGTCAATATGCAATAGGCAATAGCCCCCAACAAATAATAAATAAATAAAAATATAGGCAAGCAAGAGGTGACCTAGTTGTTGCAAATTGTCTAATATTAGTACTTTTAAATTGAAATTGTCATATATAATAAAAATATGTAATCACTTAAAAACATGCCAGCGCTGATTAGCATTTTTTAATATTAAAATTGTCAAAAATATAATTGTAAGTTAAGCTAATCAATTAAAAAATAATAATTTGGGCGGTGAACGTATTAATAGATTGTCCGAGCAACAACCTACAAATGATGTTGATATTTGCAGTAGGGAATCTGGAAAATTGGTACATGTCGAATTCTAGCCGACCTTAATTAATTAATTTAAGCATCCTGTTTGTCGTCCTATAATTAATTAATTAATTAACCATTAGTGGTTTAATTCCTTTCCACTTTTGGTGCGGCTGCAGAGGTTTCAACGTTCTAGTCGTTATTTTTAATTATAGTATCAATTATTCGGACAATTTGACTATTATCATACTAGTTTCGCCGCTCGCTCTAAGGGATACTATTATTAGATGCGCCCACATAATTAGGGATGCTAAATCCTAATTTAATAAATGCCTAAGTAGTATTCTTTATGATGTAATCGAGCATTTAATGAAACAAAAACTATAGTTATATCATACGCGGTTTATTTTGTATTTTTTGGGATATAATTCACGCGTATCAAGTGATTCGAATCTTCGATGTATTGATTGAAGGGAAAATGTCTTATCAGCTGAGTTTTATTTCGTCATCTGGTATATTGTTATTCATTTAGGATAATACCATGAACTATTAATAATTACAATAAAATAAAGAAATATTTCAAAACTAAGAAATTATGTTGTTTGATCTCCAGCAATGATATTTTCATGTGTTTGATTGGATTTAAGTGTGATTTTTAATTATGTAATTTTTAAAAATGACATGACATATATTTAAAAAAAAATGAAGTGTCGAGTCTTTGGAGAGTTTGGAATAACTACCTGAAAATTGAATAGATATTTTTATTAGTTTTCATACAAATAATGCATTTTAACTTTAAGATATTTTTATTAATTTTCAAATAATGTATATATTTTATCAAAACTATCAATAGTTTATGGTATCTGTAATTTTTGTATGATTAGTTTCAATTCCTTAAGATAGAATTAAAATGTGCCTTTTTAATTTTAAAATAATAAACTATGATAAAACTTACGTGTTGTGAGATAAATAGGTAAAAAAATAATACATATTTTATTCATCTAATGGCTATATAATATAAAGTCCACGTTTGAATTAAATGTTACTGAAATGTGTGCCAAATAATAAAAATAATAACATTAAATAAAATAAGTACAGGTTAGCAAGAATTTGTACGTACGGAATGAGTATTACTTAAGTGTGAAGATTAATTTCCCTAACTTGTTAGATTAGCATTACTTATTACTTAGTAGTGAAGACTAATCCCCCAACTCTTTCTTAAAAAAAAAAAAAGGATGAATAATGGTTCCACATTTATTTCTATGGTGACTCGAATTATCCGACCTAATAGTTGGAGGGAAATCGTCTTACCAACGAAGTTGCGCTTCATCGTCAATCCCCAGCTCCTTTGTGACTACATATTATTACAAAATGATATTTTCTAATTTTATTTTCAAAACGCACAATATAGGTAAAAAGGTGTACATGTGTCTTTCGCACTTTTAATTTTTAAAAATGGAGTTTGTACTTTAGTTGTTAGAAATTATCTTTGTTCTTCTACAAGTATTAAAATTAAGTATGTACTTTAGTTGTTACAAGCATTAAAAATGGAGTTTGTACTTTAGTTGTTAGAAATTATCTTTGTTCTTCTACATATCTTTGTTAGAAAACGTGTGAGAGGACAGTAAATAGACTAACAAGCCTAAGAATGGTAAAAAAAAAAAATCAAAAATATATTATATCTTTTGTTATTTTTTTTATATATGTATAAAAAATAGTCATTTACTAGAAGTGGGCCATCGGAGCCATTGGAACAAACTTGTAGTGTTAGATTCACAACATGAAAATCCATGTATTCGAATTCATCAACTTTTGCTCTATTTAAATTCCATGGGAAACCTTTTTTTATATTATATTTTGAATATTTAAGCATGAATATGTGGGATGTAACTCATCTGCTTACCCACAAAATAGTACGAGATCTAATGTAATGTAATAAGTCGATTTAAGTCATATTTTCTCTAGAAAACCTAAGCTCGAAAATTGTGTCTCCTCCTCAAGCTTGTTACTAAAGTTTTTTTTATTGCCATCAACATGTAATTATATTATTATAAATTATAATTAATTTATTATCATGAATTTTGCTGTTGGCAATTGGAAATAATGAAGATGAAAGTTTCCAATTATGCAAATTGAAACTAAGAAGACATGAAATGAGAAAATTAAGAATAAAAGTTCATAGTGATACCACATAGGATTGAGGATCAATTTGGTGGCTCCAATGTGTAATGGTATAAAGAATTGTACAATTCAATGACGAATGTCTATAAACCACTGAAATGTAAACACAAGATTGGTGAACCATCTATTTGTTGTTACATTTCAACGATTGTCTGTAAGTCAGTGAAATGCAAACAAAAAATTGGGTGAAAAAAAAGTACTTAGTATCTATGTATTTAAATACGAAGTTACTAGGGATAAGCATTCGGATTTCGGTTCGGATTTTTGCCTAATCCGAACCAATCTGAAAATTCAATTTTTTTGGAAAATTAAATCCGAACCGAACCAAGTTATCCGAAAATCCGAATCTGAAAATCCAAAATCTGAACCCTAAAATCTGATTTGATCCGAAAATCCGAAATTGCATAAAAAATCCAGAAAACCTAAAAATTTCCGACAATCCGAAAATTATAAAATCACTTTTCTAAATTAATACCAATAAGGTTGGTAGTATAGCAAATATCATGTTTCAATATTCATATAATTAGAGTGTAAAATAAAGGATCTTGATTAATATATAACTATATTTCGGATTTTGGATTTGTATCCGATCCGAATCGAACCGAAAGTTCGAACCAAAGTTTAAATTTCAATTTGATTCGGATTAAATATTCGAATTTTGAATATTTTGCTCACCCCTAGAAGTTAGTACTCAGAATTTCTATTCTAAGTTTAGTCTTTCCCATTTCGTGTTAGGTGTGCTCTGTTATCTAAATTTATTCATTTCTGTTATCAAAAAACTTGTGCAGTTTTTTTGTAAAATGTTCCCCAATGTTATTTTTTTCCAGCACCATTTATGAATCTAAGTGATTTAATAGGCTTTTGTTGTAATTTTTCTTCCAAAATTGAATGTCTCAAATACAAATTATGGTACTTAAGTTTTAATTATGTACATTTTTAGTATAGGCTAGTAAAAGTGAAAGGTTGGGGTTCCAAACACGGCCCAAAATGTATAGCCCAAACTGTAAGCTTGGTTCTCGGCCCAGATATTCAAAACTTTTGGACCATAAAAATACAATTAGGGTTTGAAATTGCTGAAGCTGAACCGTACAACGCTCGTCACTTCCGCCGCAGCTTTCCTGCCGAAACAGAGCTCCAAACTCGACTAATGGGTGAGGATGAACAATTTCTTAGAAAAATAGAATACATCAGTTAGCCTTTTCTTTTTTATTTTGATGCATATTAACGTGGTGATCGTTATGCTTTTGTAGCTCGGATCAAGGTGCACGAGCTTCGGCTGAAGAACAAGACGGAGCTGCTAGCGCAGCTGAAGGATCTGAAGGCGGAGCTCGCGTTGCTGCGGGTGGCCAAAGTTACCGGAGGCGCTCCCAACAAGCTCTCCAAAATCAAGGTGGTGAGGCTGTCGATCGCGCAGGTGCTCACCGTTATCTCGCAGAAGCAGAAGTCCGCTCTGCGCGAAGCCTACAAAAACAAGAAGTATTTGCCCCTCGATCTCCGCCCCAAGAAGACGCGCGCCATCCGCCGCCGCCTAACAAAGCACCAGGTATTATTCTTTTTCTAAAAATATTTGATGTGTTATTGATTATATTGGCGGTTTGCTTGCTTGATAATTGGTTCATTTTTTTTGGTTCAAGTAGTGAATTATCAATGTTTAGATATTTGTGGATATGAATCATATAATACTATAGTTAGGTTTGTTGAGCATACAATACAATCTTTCATGATTTTAATGATAACTGTGCATCCTTTGTATCATTAATTTCTGCATCTGACTGTTTGATTTGGTTTTGCCACCGTTTCCAGGCCTGTTTGAAGACGGAAAAGCAGAAGAAGAAGGAGATGTACTTCCCTTTGAGAAAGTACGCCATCAAAGTCTAAACTTTGTCTGCGGTAGTAAGCCCGCCATTGGAGTATTATCAAAATTTGTGAAATTGAATTTTAGAATTACTTCAAAGACCTTATGGTGTTAAAACTAGAAGCCTGGGATTACCTCATTATTTGCAATGATGAACTGAGTCTTGTGATTTATTTTCCTATCTATTTATGCTAGTGTCACATTATTATCCATTCATTAATTACGATCATGCAATTATCCATTCAATGAAACTAACAGAGGATGGATACAGAATTTACAAGGCACAAATCATGTAGAAAAACTACAGATTTTTTAGAGATGAAAGCAGATTATAGTGGGAAGGATCAGAAATATGGTCAAGCAGGTTATGTACAGGTCCTTTACCAGTCAGAGCTGCTTGAGCATAAAAACCTAACCATGCCACCATGGCTAGGCGCCCATTTTTGATCTCTTTGATCTTCAGTTCCTCAAATGCAACGGGATCTTGGGAGAGATTTAAGGGGTCAAAAAGTGTGCCTCCTGGATAATTGATGTCCCCCGGTAAATATATGCCTAAAGGCTCCAAGGCCTCAATGCCACAGTAACGTGCATACTCTGGACCAACCTGCGCGTGGAAGGCCTAGTCTTGAAGCATTCTTGAGTTAAGTAACACGACGAATCATATTCATACAGCGGGAAAAGTTCCAAAAATGTTGCTTACAGAGGAAATTATAGTAAGATTACCATGAGAAGGGCTTGACAGATGGCTATGATGAGAACTCCTTGACTCCCAGCTAAATGGAGCCCGGGGATGCCAAGGTAGTCTAGTGTGTCGCCCTGGTCGATGATTTAAACAAGACAAGAAAAAGTGTGTGAAAACAACGTACCTTAAACAATTCTTCAACTAGGATTTTTCTATAGTAACTATAAGTAAGAAATCACATTTGCAAATTACTTGTGACTGGTGACCAGTCTTTTGTTTCGTAGACCAACTAAATATACAGGAGAGCAGTTAGGGGGATTCCATGCGAGAGATCCATGGTCTGCAGGTTTTTCTCTATCTTTTGATCTAAATTACTTCAAGTTAATTTTGCAATCATCCTTTTTTTTATTAGAATAAAAGTTGGTAGTATACTAGAGAGCTTCACTACTTTAAACCTCAACTACAAACATAACCTTTTCCTTAGTCGGGGAAATGGTTCTATAAGATCACATCAAGAACTTGTTTGGACATCAATCTTCAGAATTGATATACAAATTAATACAGACCCTCAAACTCAATCATATAAGAAGCTGTCGAATGATTAGAAAGGCATAACATACTAACCTTAAGCTTTGAGTATCCCACTCGCCACCAAACAGGTTCCACGAAATGAAAAGCTCCTATCAGATCTAATATCTCTGGAATTAAAGCACCAAGGGCAGCAAGCATAGCCCACCTTGCATGCAGAACTTCAAAACTACATAGTAATAACTGTAAATAAACCTTTTTTTTACTTGGACTATGAGTCCCTTCCTATCAATTAAAGCTGCCATATTGCCATATTGGAGATTGATCATCTCAGTAGGTGCTTTCGATTTGGATTCTCATTTTTTGATCTCATCATTTTTTGAAGGGCATGTTTTGATCGGTTAGTTCGGTTAACCGACTAACTGATCGGTTATAACCGATCGGTTAGTTGGCTAACCGAAATGAAAACGGTTCCAGTTCCGGTTATGCAATTCGGCGGTGCTCTATGTCGGTTAACCGACGTGTCGGTTCGGTTCCTAACCGAACCGACTGTTTAAGCCGAACCGACTGTTTAAGCACCCCTAAATGTACATCACTTCAGGAATGACAAATCCAACTATAAATATTGTACTACTTATGGGATTGAGAATATATATAGGAATCACCATTTCATATATGCATACCAATTATGCCCAAATACACTATTTTTTTACTATCCTTTCTCAATATCTTTTAGCAATATGAAAAAATATGAAGCACTTATTTATTTTATTTCTATCTTGGACTTAATTCTGAAGTACATATTACTTATAAAACGATATCTAATTAATATCTTGAATACGTCCGTCGTCATCTAACTTGGGCTAAGAGCTACCACGCTCATTTAATTATAAATCAAGGGCAATTTTATACATGAGCCCTATTTTTCTCAATGATAGTCCATTGGGTATTGTTTGAGCCCATTAACAAAGCCCAAGGCCCAAGTTAAAGAAAATGAAGGCTTCTTACGGGAGAAGCTTCTGCTGCATTTCAACTACAATTCATCTTCTTCTTTTCGCGCCTTTCCAAACCTTTTCAAATACGCCTCTCTCTCTCTCCCTCTCCCTCTCCCACACACACAGACAAGAGACACGTGCTCGTTTTCGGAAGCGGACGCCAATGATGGATCAGCAGGGAAGGAACAGGTCGTTGGTACAAGAACAACCAGAGGAATCGGAAGATATTCAGCACGGCCCTTTCCCTGTTGAACAACTTCAGGTAATCCATTTCCCCAATTATTTTTCCGCTTTCCTTTTCTGGGATTGCAAGTAGAATTTTGGAGTTCCCATCTTTTAATCCTGTTCACTTCTGTTTAGAATTTATCCCTATTCATTTCCTTGTGGCCGATTTTTTTTTTTTTTTAATTGAGTTTCGAGCATTCG
Organism: Monilaria moniliformis; assembly: GCA_034509125.1. Classification (NCBI taxonomy): domain Eukaryota; kingdom Viridiplantae; phylum Streptophyta; class Magnoliopsida; order Caryophyllales; family Aizoaceae; genus Monilaria; species Monilaria moniliformis. Next base: position 3,516 of record JAYDZE010563006.1, on the reverse strand, counting down.
GCTTTTTGTAGAATTCACTTCAAGAAAAGGGTTAGTGTAATTTCTTGTGTAATGGGATATCTTCGTGTCAGGATTGGAGTTGCGAGTAGGCAGATTTCTTGAATCAGGAGTGTCTTGGATTTCATGAAAATTGATCGTTCAGTTACTTTAAAGCATTCAAGTAGAGCGAAATACTAATTACGAGGAATGGATTCATGTATTTTCATATTATTTTTATCTTGGATTTTGGTCATGAATTGATTCTTTGGTAGATTATTTGTTTGCTAAGTGCATGTAAATTATCAGTTTTTAAGGACTCCCATTTAGGAAGGATGATCTGTTATCAGATTATATTATTGCAATTGAAAAGGGATCAGTTTCTAACCTGAAACAATGTCTTGATGTATTGTATAAATGTCTGTTATAACTTAAGAAGACAAGCTATCTGGTTTGGTGTGTATATATGCAAAGACAGGATGTGCCTTAAATTTTTTCAATTTCTTTATTTATTTTTATCTTTTTATGCTCTATAGCAGGGACCATGTGAAGCATAATAATAGACCTTAGCAATTCCTCATTTCTGCATATTACTTGTTTTGGGATCTTTATGTTGCTCTCTTGTTTTCTCTAGGCATCCGGGATTTCTGCTATCGACATCAAAAAGCTCAAAGATGCAGGGTTTTGCACTGTGGAATCATTGGCATACTCTCCAAGGAAAGAGCTTCTGCAAATAAAAGGAATTAGTGATGCAAAAGTTGATAAGATCATTGAGGCAGGCACGTTTTCTTGCATAGAATGTGATATTGTTTAATGGATCAATTTCTTTTCATTTACACTTTTTGTTTTAACATTTTAACAGCTTCGAAATTGGTTCCTTTGGGCTTTACAAGTGCCACCCAACTACACGCCCAGAGGCTTGAAATAATTCAAATAACATCTGGATCTAAAGAACTGGACAAAATTTTAGAAGGTGAGTCTTCAGTGACCATAAAATAAATGTATTATCCTGCAACTGCACATCCTCATGTTTTTTCTTTTCACAGGTGGGGTTGAAACAGGATCTATTACTGAATTATATGGGGAGTTCCGCTCTGGAAAGACTCAACTATGTCATACGCTCTGTGTGACTTGCCAAGTAAGATCATGTGAACTGAATTGTACATGATAACATGTGTGCAGATTGTTCAACTTGAGCAATACTCATTACGACTTGTCAAAAGTGATGATCAACTGAATATTTAAATAATATTGATGAAGTACCTTCGTCGGTGTCTTCTAGAATTCCTTGTTGCCCATTCTATCTTTCTTTGTGGATTGTCAACTTACTAATTTGTGACTGCAAATGTTTTTCAGCTTCCGTTAGATCAAGGTGGCGGTGAGGGGAAAGCTATGTACATTGACGCTGAAGGGACATTCAGGCCACAGAGATTACTTCAAATAGCTGACAGGTTAGTATTGGTTTCTGGAGAACGACAATTTACCATCTATTCTTTTTTATGCTTTAAATCACCTGAAGTGCTGAAACATGTAGGTTTGGGCTGAATGGTGCTGATGTTTTAGAGAATGTGGCCTATGCGCGAGCTTATAACACTGATCATCAGTCAAGGCTTCTGCTTGAAGCTGCATCAATGATGGTGGAAACCAGGTATTTGCTTACTGTGCTTCTATACAAGCCTGATCCCTGGTGTTTTTGCCATATTGGACATTTGGACATAGACTGAGTCATTTTATACAAATTCCGAGCATTCAATGTATTCCTTGGTCACCCTCAACTATAATTCCAGTTACTAAGCCGTAGACATATTTGAATAATCTCTCTCATTAACTTTACCATCTTTTGACGGTCATGTTTCCACTGCTTGGCACCATAGCTCTCTGAAAATCACATCTCCATTCAGTGTGATAAAATCTAAAGAACATGGGGGCAAGCATGCATCTTATTGCAGACACTTTTTCTGCCTTTGGCATCAAGCAGTGTCCATGAATGTGTTTTGTTTGTCAGAACTATCTTTTCTTCATGAATAATTCATTGAAATAAATGGTATTGACGATACAGGTTTGCCCTCATGATTGTAGATAGTGCTACTGCTCTTTATAGGACAGATTTCTCTGGAAGAGGGGAATTGTCAGCAAGGCAAATGCATCTGGCAAAGTTCTTGAGGAGCCTTCAGAAGCTAGCCGATGAGGTTGTATATCTATCCCTGATACTGAGTTCGTGTGGCGAGGCATGCATATTAGATTCTTGATTTTGTTGTTGTTGTTGTGTTGCAGTTTGGGATTGCTGTTGTTATAACCAACCAAGTTGTGGCACAAGTGGATGGTTCGGCAGTTTTTGCTGGTCCTCAAATCAAACCCATTGGTGGCAACATCATGGCGCATGCTACAACAACAAGGTTGAGTTTTACGTCCTCTTTCAAGGCGTTTTGTCATTTGAATGTTTAATTTCTGAATAATTGACTTGTGCTGACAGACTAGCTTTGAGAAAAGGAAGGGGAGAGGAGCGTATATGCAAAGTAGTGAGCTCGCCGTGTCTCGCTGAAGCTGAGGCCAGATTTCAGATATGTACAGATGGAGTAACAGATGTTAAGGATTAGTGCATATTTTTGCATCTCAAACAAACAGGAAATCACTGCCTTTATTCGCGTCCAAATCCTTAAAATGATCATTTTTTGGTACTTTGCATCGCACGACTTGCAGAATTAACCTCACTCGTGCTTTTCGAAGAAAACTAAACAAAATAATAATTAAAGAGTGAAGATACACCATTCTGTTTGAAAAAGGGAGAAGTCGAGATACAGTAAAAACAAAGCGCAAAAGCAAGCATCTTATTATAAAGAGAAAAAAAAGGCTATTGTTATGTCTAGATATAATGCATTTTACACTTGGCTCCTGAAAACTATATACATGAAAAAAAATTGTGATGGTAAAGAGCCTTCTGCATCCAGATCTACAAACAGGTACAGTTGAGGCAGCTACAGTAAAATTGAAGCGCAAAAACAAAGTGTTACTGTATACTGACCTTATCTTGTGAGTTTTCTTCGTGCTGGTCTGAGTGGGAACTGCTTGGGAGGATTGTCGAGGACAGCCACTGATCTGGAACCATTAGAAAATAAGCAGACATAGCTTTCCTAAACCTTTTCTTGTATTGTTTTGGAGAAATTATTGTGGGAGAAGCATTTTTGGGCCCTCCAAGAATGCCCGATGCCTTCACCCAGGTCTCGAGATGCTTGTCCCATGTGTATTGCCTCATAAAATCAATAATCCCAAGCACCAGCTCGTGCTTTTCCTCATCAACGCCAACAAGAAGCGAGTAGTCCATCACGTCTATTGACTGTAATACCAATAAGATGGAAGACAATAAGATACAAATGTGTGTTCCCACAAGTGCGGCTAAAACTAAAACAATTTGAAGCTTACAGCAAGAAATGAAGTGTCGTTCCACACAGCTCTCTCTAACAGACGTTTTGCCTTTGTTCCCAAGAAAATAGGAGAGGTTGGCATAGCCTCTATCAGATTCTGATCAAGCAAAACTTTATT
>JAYDZE010562995.1:0-12506 GCA_034509125.1 Monilaria moniliformis | reverse complement strand
GAAAAGCAAAACAATGTGACAAAATAATAATCTTCTCATAAATTTGGGAAATAAGGTTTTACAAATATAAAGCAGCTAAAAGCTTGCTTTTCAATATATACCCTAACAGAGTGAGATCAACTTGTAAACCGGTTTGCTCTGACTCGGGCTGGCAAAGGGGGCGGACATCTTTAGTGATTTTATCAATTCTTTTATAATTTTTTAAATCTATCAATTTATCTTAATTTTTAGTGGTTGAGTATCGATTATACCGCAACTTTTCTAGTTGTCAATATCATCTCAATCTCTTCAACTTATATCAATTTTATCAATCATTTTTAGATGAATGTTTTTAAATAAAAAAAACTAAAGTGGAATGTCAATATTTTCATATACAATAATAGGTCATCCTCCGGTATATCATGACATGATTCAATTATTTAAGTGAAATTTCAGTGATAAAATTGATGTAATTTGCAAGAAATATACTCTGCTCATCCACAAAAAACATGCCTAATGTAATTTTGGTGAGTGTTTTTGAGTGAAGAAAGAATCTCACATTATTTTGTAATATTTGTGAGTGGAAAAAGGATTTAGTGGTGGGGCAATAATTGAATTTGTGTAAATGTGGGCAAAATAAGATTCATAATGAAACCAGTTTTTATTTGATAGTATCCAAAAATAGATTAAACATATTTTTGATAGACGGAACAAAATGAAAAGTACCTATGTGTTTAGGGTTTAGGGTTTATAGACAAAGAGGACAACAAAATTGATAAATTTCAAAAATCAAGATAAAACTAATACAATCACTAAACACTGAGATATAATTGATCATTTTCAAAGATTGCAGTAAAATTGATAAAATCTCTAAAATTTAAAAATTCAATCATTAACAATTTTAATGCTTATTATCATCACAGCATTTATCATTTCTAAAAAAATTATTAACTTGTAGGGGGTTTAGTTGATGTCCTAGGAGCATACATTTAAGAGGTCGCGAGTCATTTTGGATCAACCCTCATACCCAACATAATTTAATTTGTTAGTATGAACATAATGATCTTAATGACTAAAGACTGACAATGATGAACAAAGGTTACAGAAGAAGCTGCACTATCACTTTGAATCAAAATAGAGTATTTCAGATCTGGTTGACACTTCAGGACTACTTTTATTATACAAGAATTTTGTGATTGCCAAAACTTGTCTTTGATCAAATGACTGATAATTAGAGAGCGCCATATACATATGCAAGATGAAGCGCATAGAAAGTAACAATCCAAGAATGAGATGTTATTAAGGCAATATATCTTCAAAGAAAAGATGCAGATCGCCATTTGAAGTATCAAATGCCAACAACTTCCGAACAGCCTCCTGCATCAATTCTCTACACTTCAACATGGCTTGACAAATGAAAGTTGGAGCTCAATAAAAGCGTGCGTAAACTACACCTGATACTGCTGATCTTGCGCAGATATGCTCTCATTAACAAGTCTCTCAGAATTCTTGTTATTCTCCATAGAAACAAGTAGGTATGCTGCTCTCTCTATAACTTTCTCAGAAACACCTAACGAAATTCAGAATCGAAAAACATAAATCAGATGAAAATAAACTCATTCAACCACCATATCCTATGGGAACTACCGAATAGAAATGCACGATCCTGAATTATATAACATTTCAGACAGGATAAATCTTGAGATTTTGATATGTTACAAGATGTACCAGCAAGTAATGCACAGTGCAGTCCTGCAAAACAAATTATAGCAATTATTTCCGGATAAGAAATTGCGAATCTGTCTTCTCTTTGAGATGGTAGGTAACTCACCATAGCTAAGAAGTGCACGTCCAGGAACCAATCTGACAGGCACAGAAAAATAATGTTAAAGAAGATGGTCTCTCCATAACCATTTAAACAAATAAATACACCATATTATAAGAAAAATGAATCATATTGGGTGGGTGCAAGGACTAGGAAACCTATAGTAGGATGACATACCAACTTCAAGTGGAGCATTATGACAGCCTTTCGGAGCAAAATATAGAAATTAAAGAGAGAGACTTAGTTCTCATACATCATAACTTAGATTATTGGTTTAACAACTATGAATTAGTTTTGCATTTCTTAAGAATGAGTTTTAGTCCCACACTTGATTAGAAACAGCATAAGTACCTGTATAGAAATACACAGTCTTCGGTGTCTGTGCATTTTTCATCTGGGCTCAGCACACTCATAGTGAAATACTTGATCTTGCTTGACTGCAGATATTACATGATGTTTGTGTCATACCACATCTAGAAAGTTGCAGAAGCTCAAATTTGAAAATGTGAAATATGATTACAAAAAATGCTACCTCCACTAAATAACCATCTTCAAATATCTCACTCAAGTGAGTAGAGAGCAAAACCTGCAAAAACATGGAGAATCTTGATATGTCAGACAAGAAGTTGCTTGAATATAATAATCAGGCCTCATTCAGGAGATTGCGCAGGAATCTATTATAAGTTCTAAAACCAAGCGAATATCAGAATAAGTTTGTAACCAACTAGCATACTGTCATATTAGTGAGGATATGTCAGTCAGAAGGTTTCTACATAGTGGCAATTACTCACCACCAGAAAATAAAAAAAAATATTAAAAAAAAAAGCAGGATATGAGAGAAGATATCTTGAGTTCTAACTTTTGGTGCTAAATCAAATGTATCAAATGCTAAATTTACCATTCAACACATGTTTCGCAGCTACAACGGAGGCTCTTGTTATATCAGTAACAGTTATGAATTGACTTAGCAAGGTAACATGGAAGCAAGGACTTCGCTCTTTTGCCAACTAGTTCCTCTGGCCCATAATAAATAGATCAACTTGGCTCATCATTAAGTATTAGAGATGAGTTTCAAAAGACAATATCTAAATATCCTTACACAATTGTCTGACAGTAGTAGGTGAGTTTAACAGGGTAGGTCACTTCATCAATTTGAATAAGAAGGGAAAGGCTTCTCCGTTTCAAAGAAGAAAAGCATACAAGATGTGCTAACACCAGAATGGAGGCAATCAAAATGTCTGATGAAGGATGTAATAAACAGTATCCTGTAATCTGAGATGAAGAAAGGGAGTTGTTACCAAACCTTTGGGGGATTGTCATACGAAGCAAAATAATTTATGGTTCCACCGAGGAGACCAATGCCATCTGGAATTGACATAAAGGATGTTACATAATGTCAGCAGCAACCTTAAACTATTAAAGAGTCCTCCATTATTGCAGTAGCTAACCTTCAGAAAGAGTTCCTTTCCCAAATTCATCAACCAGACACAAAGACCGGGAACTAGCATGCCTGAAGGATATAGTCATTTCAAAAAATTTAAATACATGAAGTACTTCATAGTTCCAAACTACATCATTCATGGAATAATCCTCAAAACCTATCAAGGAAAAAAAAAGTGATGTTCACGATCTCAATGGATATAACTTATCGATTTAAACTTAGCATACCTCAACATCATGCCTATTTGTTGGAGATCAATCATAAATGTAGATTGTTCAGCAGTCATATACTTGCTTCCCATTGCACAGAATATCCTGCTTTAAAGGATAGTGGCATTAAATCTTCTCCAAAAATAATAAAATAAACTAGTGTCACCAGAGAAGGACGATTAATTAAGAAGATTGGAAAACTAAGGACGGAACCTATCAGTCACACCCACTGTTGCTGCATCTGCTGGTACAAAACTTCCAATATGGGAAAGGAAAACAATCAAGGCAACCTGAGACAGAGTAAACTTTAAAACACAAAATAATCCCATCCAGTGATCAATAATCCATTAATTTTCCAATCTTTTGACAATGCCGTATAAGAAATTTGCCGTAAATAGAAAAGTACATATTCCAGAATTATATAGACCTAAACAAAAAACAATATAGCAGTCTTGATCTGTTGTAACGGTCATACTATGCAACATTGCACTTGTAAATACATGTCTCCTGACATAAGATCAGTTCGTTTATGACTCAAGACTTTGTTGAGTCTATTGCATGACTGGACTAGTCACTCTCCTGATCTCCGTAAAAGGGTATATTTGAATGTGGATTCATGTCAAGCCCTCAGAAAAAACAGCCACTATATAGAAAACATCTCGCATACTGAGAATCTTAAACGATGTGATCTACCATTATGTCAGTAAGTGTTGTAATATGTTGGTGATTATTTGCAGCCTTGATGGTGAATTTATTATGCATCAAACAGACAGGACGAAATAACTAAGTAAAAAATGTAAGGGAAAAGTTGAGTTTATTAACCTGTTTTATGTAGATGCTTTTTCCAGAATAATTTGGCCCAGTAATGATACTGATTCTTCCTGAATATCCATAATATATCTTTAATAGCCAATATTAGTGATGAAACCAAAAGCTGATCAATTGGAAGGGCAAGTTTGTCAAAAGCACCTTCATCCATAATTATTGTATCATTGGGAATAAATGTATCGACAGTCATTTCCTGCAACACATGCCTGATAACAAGAAGAAGAGAGATTTATAAAATATTATCAATGCAAATAAATGTAAGCAAAGTGTAACTCATAGGGCATAACTGCTCAAACCTTCCGTTTCTTATATCAAGCATGCTTTCTGAAGTTAAAATGGGCCTCACATAGTTGTTCTGACGAGCAACTAATGCTAATGACAAAGTGCTAGAACAATCACATAGAGATCAGATATGAGGGTACGAAGAGAAGGAAAAACAAGGGAAGCTCATGAAGAAAATCCACAAAATTGAATGTGGTAAACTGAAGGAAACTAACCAATCCAGCTCAGCTGCAAAATTAACAGCTTTGAGTAGTGGAACATAGAATTCAAGAATATGCATGATGAGGTCTCTGGTAATTGCTCTCTCCATGTCTTGAGAAAGGAAACAAATGAATAGAGATAAAGAATCAGAGATTGGAATGTCTAGGTTATTACAGCAAATATGCTGCTTGCAGAAGTAATTGCCATAAAAAGCAGAGGAACCTTGAATAACTAAGCTGTTTTGAGCATTTGTCTTACAGCTCATTCTCAAAGTCAATATAGTATGTATGTGTCCTATACCAAGCTACCTATATTTCTTGCTAGGGATAGGCAATAACTACAACAAACATTAAGGTCCGATTCATATAGGCGGTTTACTTACCCAGAATTTTGTGATATACATCTCCGAGAAGGTTATCCAATTCCCTTGTCTTTGCAGTGCGATAGAAAAATTTCTTGGAGTCTCTATCTTCATCAGAGAACTATGAATGAACCAGAAATATGCATATGCAGGTGAAACAAGAATAGGATGTTTTGAGTCGAAGTGATAAACTGATATGTTATTACTTACAGCAAATTCAAAATCCTGAAGTTTCTCCAGAACATCATCATCAAGTTTTTCTTCAAATAGGCACATTAAGTAGCCTACATCATGTGTAAAACTAACTTCTTGTGTAAATAAAGAATTCTCAACAAAATTTAGCAAAACTAGTCTTTCAAATATAAAAAAGATTTCATGTGTTCCAGATGAGAACCATTCTTCAAAATTAGTAAAGGGGAAAGTTATTGAAGTTTGATGGACTTTGGGAAACAATAAATGACAAAATCAAACTCTTTTAGTTATTTGTCTACAAGAAAAAAAACTGGAAAAAACTGCAACTGATCCAACTGAAAATTTAATTAGTTGATTGCAAGAAGTGTCTCAATAAATGATGGTTTGTTGATAAAGATTTGAATTTCTGCACCATTACAAAATGGAAAGTCACCAATGCATCCTCTCAGACCAACCTATTTGGTGTATATAAACAATACATGGAATAAATTTTTCCCCTGACATATAAGGCAACCGTGCAAGTTCCAATGATGACACCTGTAAGTGCAGGTAATATCTTCATGTCAACTTCATGGTTTAGACTCTCATTAACATGGTAAACAGAATATAGCACCTCTTCGAGAAATTCAGGCAATTCCTCATATATTTGCCTCAGCTCGTCCAACTGCATGGAATCGAGTAACTAAATTATAACAAACTAGGAGGAAAAAGATGAACTGCAATGATTTGAAGATTTAGATTAAAATCTCTAGATTTGCTTCCTTACAGTGAAGCTTTCTCACCTCCCCACAGAAGCTGTCTTTCACTATTGTCTCATAACCCTTTTCTTTACTTCGATTTAGATCTATAACTCCAATAACCTTCAAAAGGTTCAAGTAAACATGTAAAGCTAATAATATAATGCATTATAGCAACAGCAAAGATGATGTTGATCAGCAATTTAAGTATGAAGTAGAAAGCTGCCGTTCTTCATTCTTCATGGTTAAAAATCCCCACATAACTAGATTATCAAACTACAACTGGAAAAAAATTGAAGGCAGCTAGAGTTGAGTGATTAGTCTGACTTGAAAATTAAACGAATCATCTACCGGATGAATACTGCTTATCAATATTTTGAAAATTAAAAAAAAGGGTAGACAATTACCTCAGGGCATTAATACTTTTGACTTTAGCACCTGATCATTTACCCTGAGAGATCAATATTGTGATAGATCTTGACAATAGTTCGTCTTTTGTGAATCCCATAGCACATCATATTCGTACAAGACACTATCTCAATGGTTTAAATTTTCTGACTCATGCATAACATTGAAATTGGACAGTTATACAACATTCATTTAGACCTTTCACTTAGTTACATAAGTTTTTGCCCGCTTTTCCTTATGATGCCTCAAAATCAAGATCATAACTATTATCTCTTATACTTTTTTACCCTTGAGGGTTACATGAGTTTGTCACTGGAAACTTAAGCAGCTAAGCTCAAGTTGTCTGAGGCCTCAAACCTTATCCAAAAAACATAATGCCCTCTTATTTCTCAAGTAAAAATAAAAGCTTCTTTTCTAGAAACATGGCTTAGTAAAATAGTATATATGATGCTCACATTCTTAGTCATTGTCCGCAGTAAAAAAATGAAAGGTTACTCGCTCTTTCAAATTTCAACAAAAAAATGATAGTTCGCATCAAGACCTAAAATAGAAGTAAGACTAAAGACCAATACAAACTACTGAGGACGAAAATGGTTTGACAGCAATAAAAGAAGAAAAACATATGGTAAAGAAAACAACCCATACCAGTTCATATACGTAGGCCAGATCTGCAGTTATGTGAAGACCAGCCTGCAGTGTAAAAACAATCTCCTAGAAGTCACAATATTATGGAGAAGAAGGATATTGGACAAAAAACTTGGTATGCTAAATAAAATAATGATCAGTAGTGGCAGTTACACCTTCTCAATGATGTCCAAGTTCAAATTCTTCAATTGCTCTTGGAGTGTTTCAGAGATACCTGCTTCAAATATCTTGTTGATGTGCAGCAGTGAGCATATGCTCTAGAAAACAAAATATTGTCCATCGTTATTTCATCACAAAGTTCACCGAAAACTACAAGTGTTACTTGGTGAGTTGAGGTTGAATTCTATCATACCCTCAGAAAGGTAGCCCAGTCACTATTTGTACATACAGAACTTGGAGAGTTAATTTTCTGTAACAAATGCAAATATATCTGAATCAGAACTGCAAAAAGAGAGATTAGATAGCAAACATCACAGAGAAAACAATGTACCTTTTACCTCCCTACCCCCAGAAAATAAAAAAAGAGAAAGAGTGAACATAAGGGATGATAATAAGAAACAGAAAAGGAAATCATGTCCATGCTTAGTAAGCTATAAAGGGATTGCCATAATGATAGTTGTATTTTTTTTTTACTTATAATAAAGATAACGTGGGCATAAAAGTGTTAAAGTACATTCACCAGAACAGCCGAGAGAAGACTATTGCACCTTGAGTATGTGAGCAATATCTTTCACAGACTTCAGGTTCTGACGTATGGTAATCATAAATTCTTCAGCACCAACAAAGAAAGATATCTAGATTTACTGAGAGGAGAGACTGCGGGAAGCTCATAAGCATATAGATTTCATACTCAAAACTCGATCTAATCAGAGATGAGCATGCAGAGTTCACATGACTAAAAACTCAATTTTAATAAAAGGTGGATGGAAACTACCATTGATAATAAGAAACAAGATTCATGCTTGAAATATCCAAATCAGGAAGATTCATATGATCATAAAGATACATTACAGTTTGCTCATTGAAAGCTGTCAGTCTTATGGAGTACGTAGTGTTTTTTCATGCTGACACTTCACAAGTCATATGGACAAAACTAAGCTAAATTAAAACATCATACCGACATGCCTAGACAAGGATACAGTATCAAGACGAACATTAAGCTTTTCAAGGTCCACGATCGGCCTCAGGAACCAGTTCCTAATCAAATGGCAACATTAGATGAAAACTCAGATAGATACGGCAGTTGTTACATCAGTTGGGAGTTATCTTACCTTAATAGACGTCTGCCCATGGGTGTTACACACTGAAATGTGCAAAATAATTAGTTCCAATAATTTATTTCTTTTTGTCTTGCAATCATCTGATAAGTTATCATTCAGCAAACATAAATACAGAGGTCTCTTAACACCTTATTCATCATTCCATATACAGAGAACCTGCAATCAGTAAGTGGCATCAGTAAACACTTTTGTGCACATGTGTTCTTTTCTCTTAACATTCTTTCACTCTACCTATGCTTGTATGGCTTGGACAATTATTTAAACAGAAGAGCATGAGCATATTTCAGATTTTACCCTTCCTTTGATCTACCAATGCCCATATGGCTGGGATGCTTGTCAGTTTGAAATATTTGTAGTACCTCGTGAGCAGCGGAGTCAACTTTGAGGAAATTGTGTCTGATCTTGTTTGTTTAAGATATACATTGACACATCGTGACTAGCTTTTCATAATAAAAAAGCATAGACATGCAATGAAAGAACTTACCCTAAACAATTAAGTTAAATTGAAGTCTTGGAGACTGCAAAGGATACAGTGAAATTTCAGAGATTGAATTTATTGCAATTGATGGGTTCACACTCTCTTTCTGTTCAAGGGTGTCTATTAACCTCTCATTCTCTAATATGGCAAGAAGTCCCCCACTGACACGAACTTGAACATCACTTCGGATGTCCATCATGGAACTGAGCTACAATTCAACAAAAGAACAAATCAACTTGCAATAGAAGATCAAATGAGAATGGAGTCAATATTCTGACAACTTAGCCTGGAATCAGATGTGTATACACAAAGTTGTCATTTATTATTGTTATAAACTCAGTCGCAATATTTTCAGTGTCTATTGGAGAATTTAGATATCCAGAGACCACATTTGGTATTTTGCATTTGTCAACAAGGGCTATCCCCAATAATTGCGGCCTCTGACAGAGATTTGTGTATTAACAAATTTGCCAAAGGAAGAAAACAAGATGAGGCATTGGCCTCTCAGGTGAACAATCTTCTATATGCAATGCATATATGATTCAACTATCACGAGAAATAATAAAAACAAACTCAAAGAGGGATGGATATTTAAATTATTCTATTAAGTAGACATTGCCATCTATCCTTCTAGTCTTTGGTATTGAATTGTCAAATTATAAGGTATAACATGTAATAGGCAATACTAAATTGCTTCATGTTAATAAAAAGACATATTACGTACACAAGGTGGACCTAATTCAAGTCATGACTTACTCCTAAGAGTGTATATAATTTAGCTGGCAGACAATCATGAATACTGACAAGTGGGAACTGGAAAGTGAATCTCTGGTGTAACATGCTGAACAATTAAGAGTGCAAAAAAACGCAACACTAAATCAAGCCAAATTTTCAACTTACAAAAGAGACCCTTTCCTTGATATTGAACCCTTCATCCATTCCGGCAACACGCAGATACATTAGTCTGTTTTATGCAATAGGCCAAAACAAGAAGGTTTTTTGACGTTGCCAGAACAAAGTAGTTAGTTCCAAAGATATAAAGCACAGGGTAAAACAGCAAAACTTCATCGTTTTTTTTAAAACCACTTATGTGATCCTTCAATCCCTTCTCTTTCCCATCCCATGGAACAAAAGAAGATGTCATCACATGACTTTCAGGAAAGCAAATTCATTTTGGATATGATGGCAGCAGTATGCACCTTGTAAAACTTATAACCATAAACCTCCCACATAACCAAACTGATCAGATTGCAAAATATTCTGACTTTGGAGGACAACTTGCTTGATCAACTATAAATGAAAGTAATCTATCAAACAAAGAATAAGCATACAAAGCTCAGCCATCAGGACTACCTGATCCGTCTGTATCAGATCTAATCTTCTAGAAATTCATGATTTACTCTAAGTTCTTTGGTCAAGATATTTTTCTAGAAATGCAACACAGAGAGCATATTTACAATTTATGTTTTCATGAGAAATCAAGACGAGAAGATTAAAATTACTGAAGCTAAAAAGGAATAGCTAACAATAACATTAAGACCATACTGTGAAACAGTTCATGGTAAAATTCAAAGTTTAGGCAAAAATGCAGTTACAAAGTTCTGCAATTTTGGTTTTACCTGTGCCATGCTTGCTCATAGGTGAATAATGAACTTTTCACAAGCTTCACTCTCACTGTTGGAGCTTCGGTTTCCCCGTCTGCTTAACTCATGACATTATATAATAGATAAAAAAAAATGGATCCAGCTGTGGAGCTGAATGAGATGTCAGTTATTAAGCAATGTACCATTGCTTTGTAAAGCATTCAAGAAGGATTGTTCACTCTTAGTGCTGGTATAGATAATGCAAGGCTGAGCCTGATATTTTACTACATTGACAGAGAGTAAAAGATCATTATATGTAGGCACAAAACCAGAGTTGAAAGCTACTTCAACATTTTCTTTTCAAGTACCCATCTCAACCATAGGAAAATCTTCATCCTCATCTTCCCAAAATTCCAGAACATGGAGTTGGCATATACTACAATCATAATAAGAGATTCCAACTCTGTAAAAAGGTAACAATCACATTAATGATTTGCAAACTATAAATATGATTCATGAACTACAGAGGGTTACCTTCGACCGTGCATGATGCATGCCATATACACCTGCCAAATGATACAAGGAAACAGGACGATTTATTAGACGGAGAAATCTCCATAATTAACATCAAAATGTGCACTGAAAAAGCTAATTGAACTAGGATTAACGGGTAATAACTACTTTCTGAGTGCAATTGACATTTATTACGCTGTATAGATTCAGCAAATTGGAACATGAAGAAGTATTAGCCGTTAAATCGTACAAAACAATGAAAATTCTCCAAATATATTATGTAATAAATTTGTATGAGGGAATCGGTTTTCCATTTGCTCTTTCAACCACAGCCAGGCTAAAAATGTCAATCTAATCAGAAGTAGAATACAGCTAATCAGTTGAACGGGGTATAAGCGGATTAGGTATCGAGCGAAGGCGATGGAACAGTCCACTTTTGAAGTTCCAGTTAATTTACTAAAAACGAATTCCAAATCACTGCGAAGATATAGACATCGGAAAACAGCGAATGGAAGAAAACCTGAGGTTGTGCATCTGTTTCGTCAACCTCTTCCATGATTTGGAGCCTGAATCTGCACACCGAAGCCCAGACAGAAAAAGGAGAGATAGAGAAACTTTCAAATCTGTTAAAAAAAACAAAAAACAAAAAAGGCTAGACAACTTCGCGCTTTTAATTTTTGAAGCGAGCTGGCGCGTGTAATAACAAGCACTGCTAGTAATAACTTGTCAAGCAGCCTTCATTTTTATTTTTATTTTTTAGAATTGAGAGAGATAGACTTAAATTAAGGGATAGTCTAATAAGCATGTTAAGCTATGCAAGATAAAAATTAAAATTAAAATTAAAATTAAAATTAAAATTAAAATTAAGATTAAAATTTTATTTATTGTTTGGTAAATAAGATTAAAATTAAGATTTAATTACATTGTTGTTTGATAGATAAAATTAGCCTAGATTATTTCATAGATGTTGTACGACGGCGACGGCTCTTTGCCGCCCAAATCATCACCAAGCCGGAGATGACATCATCGGCTGCTCGCCGAAATTGGCCACGGGAATGTGAAAGGGGGGTTGGGGCTTCTGTTGTAGCGTAGATAGAGAGGTAGGGAGAAAGAGGGAAAAAGAAACACCGATAAAAAATAATTGCAAGGTAAGGCGACGATTCACAATTTACATTGAGCGGTGTATTTTCACATTTTTTACAAAGCTAGAGGGGTGCCGAGATTATAAGCATGGGTCTGCTTTTTCTTTCAATTTATTTTTTTGGCGAAGCTTAATAATCTAATCTTGGTCTTAACTATTCTACCAAACACACTAATTTGAGAACATTGCTTGAACAAGATCTATAACTTTGTTTGATAAATAATGTTGAAATACAGATCACATACTACTATAGCACTTACTCATGAGCATGCAACTACAAAACATCACAATATTTCCACACCAACGTAGGATTTAGTAAGTGGAATGTGTTGGAATCGAAGAGTTTGACCAATATTTAATATGGTCAAAACATTTAATTTACTGAAATTAAATGTTATAGTCT
>JAYDZE010562984.1:0-12508 GCA_034509125.1 Monilaria moniliformis | reverse complement strand
GCAAAAGGAGCAAAAAGTTATTATTATTATTATTATTATTATTATTATTATTATTATTATTATTATTATCGCGCCGCCAATAATTTCTGGTCCACAAACCTTTGGATGCCATATTTCTTGCAAAAGTTCTTAAAGGTAAAAATAAAAAAGAAAATGGTTTGAGAAGACATCACAAGATGGAAGTTGTATCTGCTAATCCTCGAGAAAAAGTTGATAAGAAAATTTAATTATTTTTAATTGAAACTATTTATTGTCGACAATTTTGATGGTCTTTTTTTGAAACCCAACAACTAAATCTTGATATAAAGGATTATAATTAAAAACCCAGTGCTTTCAGACCTTATATTATGCTAAAAATATTATGAAATATTTTACTCCGTTGAAAACTTTAAATAGTGAAACAAGGCACCGACAATTTTATTAAATTTAATCACTAAATGCCTATCTTCCAAAGATAATTCAAACCAGAAAAAATGTTACCTCTAAAATTGACTTCTGATTACCCCATATTTATTTGGTGGTAAGAGTTATATCCAATCAAAACATTAGGACATCTCAATTTGATCAATAAGATCCAACCTAAATGCTGCTAAATAATTTTTACCCTAACTATTTAGGCTTCATTTACTTTGTTGGATATAAATAAATAGTTCCTGAAATTTTAATGAAGCGGAGAAATTCAACACGCTAGCTACATAACGTGTGATTGTGAACACGCTTGCTTACTTATTCATCACTTACGCGTCTAGTTTTTGCCATATTTCATTTTACAATTTTTGGATTTCAAATATTCTAATATATTCACAAGACTTTTTCTTTCCCATCAATAATCTATTTTTTATAGAAAAATGTGTGTTCTTACAAATTTTGATATACTATAATATCCTTTTTATTTTAATTTCTGAGGATATCTTCGTAATATATGACTATTTTATATATTATATAAATTAATAACAAAAGTAACCCACCTTTTTCCCCTTCTAAAGTTAACATTATAAATCCAAAGAAAATTGAAACTGGAAATGAATAAAGAGGTAACCTGTCTGACGGGTCAGGATCCATCAAACAAATATGCCATTAAAATTGTTTGGATTCGAATATTTGACCAGACTGATATTTTTGCATGTGACATGTTAATTTAAATGAAATGAAATATAGGAGCCACACATAAAAGGCAAACAAATAACCTGAACTGCAATTCCTAATAGCAACTTATTAACATCAGCACAAACTAAAGTTGCAAAGCCAAACATAGGAGAAATGAAGCTAATATCAAACCAAGGTGTATATTGTTGAATACAAAACAATCAAGAAAGCAAGGATGATGTCTACTATATATCTACTTCCACTCTATTAAAAGCTGAGAATCAGGATTCTTACTTATATATCAGATATGTATATATACTTACTAGCTAAGAGTAATGGCATCAACTGTTCTCTGGCCATTCGGATGGTTTCTTAACACCGCGTAGCTGAGTTGAGTTCTCAAAGCAATGGTAGAAACCGTAATGTGGAAATCTCTCATACCACGTATCTTGTTGAACGTGAGTGTCCCAATGCTCTCCACAGCTGCTCTTTCCATACTTGTGCACCCACCCCGAACCGTTGTGACCTTCACCCCATGTTCGGTTCCAACGGTCTCCATATTTTCCTTCCCACCAGCTCTCCCCCTGCTTCACCCCCTGGCTGTTTGCATCAAAATGCTCGTCCCATTTATCGCCCCATTTGGCCCACCCATCACCCTCAAAGCGCTCAGCCCATTTGTCAGTGTATTTCGTGCTCCCCCCTTGTCCATCATACTTCTCACCCCACCTATCATGAGAAATAACAAAAGGTGAAAAAAGTAGTATCCAAGATGTAGGTTATGATAGGACTGGACAAGAATAATCAATATGCTTAACATATATATTATACACACGTGTCTCATTTAAGTTTCATTTAGTTGTTTCATGGAAGCATTTAAGTACCTTTCATGCCAGACGTGTGCATGACCAGCTTCTAAAGGAGTGCTTGGATCAATGCTGCACCACTTGTGAGCCCACTTCTCGGCTTGGCCTGCACCGTAGTGCTCCCACCACTTCTCCTGCCACTCAGTCCCTTGCGTATTGTTTCCCCACTTTTCTGCTGTTTTCTCAAGATGGACGGACCCATCAATCTGCGTGGTTTCACCTTTATTAGACTCATCAAAGAAGCCATTAGGAACATGTATGTATCGACACTTGAACTAAAAACTTTTTCCTTAGAAGCAATTAGGTTCTAAACAGCACAAACTAGACACCAACCTTTTTCACGAAATCTGGCAAAACTCATCAGGACATAAGACATATCACAGATCATGTGTGTTATTATAGCTTCTGTATTAGGAAGCAGACAGATACGTGTTCATATAGTTAATATGTACATTTTGAATGAATTAGTTTTGGTTCTTTTTGGTTTCCTTTGGCTGTTGTAAAGTATACAGTTTCACAAGATATGATGCTTCACAGATAATCATGGAATCACACTAAAATTAAACTGCTCATTATGAAATAAGATAATGCCTAACCTCCATCATCGATTCCCTCCAGTATTCACGCCACACATTTCCTGCAGCATCCCTTCCAGATTTCTCAGAACCAAGTTCCTTGTAAGCAAGCTCGTCAGCAGCTTCCCAGTATTTGTTTTCCCACTCAATACTTTTATCAGCACTAACGCCCCTGACCAGCGTCCACTTACAAACTACCCCATCGGGCCTTTGTTCTACACCCGTCTCCTTCCACCACCTTGTTCCATCAGGGTTTACTCCCTGGTTGGATGCTTCATTCATTTCACTCAGCGCCTCAGCTGCTTCAGCTGCATGTGTCGAGAATTCAACACCGTGTTTATTTTCTTCCACCTGATGAGTTTTCTCCTCGGTGGATCTAGTGGCTTCCCGTTTTTCTACCTCCACAAGAGACTGAAGAGGGGGTATGGGGACAAGATTCTGACTTTGAAGCATTGCAGTCTCAAATGGAATCGACAGAGATTCCGGGTTTCGCTCCTGTTCCAGTACAGGGCTGCTTTGAGCTGCAAATGGAGAAGCTGGCTTGAGTTGAGCATTGCCAAAAGAATCATCACCATCATCATCTTGTAGTGGAGGTGCCCAAGTCCAGAAACTTGGACCTGGTGTTCCGCTGGTCGAGTTACTGGATTGTGGCACCGAAATGCTGACAATCTCCCTCCCTGGCCAAGTTAAAATATCAGAGCAAATCCATGACATGCTACACAAAGAATAAGCAACAATTTTAAACTAATGAGAAATGCAAAAGATAAATGCAGATTTAGTTTTCAAGTAGTCCTACTGAGATGATGATTTTGTCAAGTGTTTAACAATCAATCCATCTATCATTAGACAATGACATCGTCGAGGACCAAGAAGTCGTAACTGATAAGATTTTCTAGGAATCTAAAATGTAAAATGGTAACTTATGATATCTAGGATCAGACTGACGAGGACAAGAACAGGCAAGCGTTGTCATACAATTTGACATTAGTCGAAACAGACATCATGAAGCTAGAAAACATAGTTTGTCGACAAACTCAAACGTAAGTTCTTGGATCAGAATCATACAATAAGCATTGAAAAACACATAGTACTAAGTTATAGTGGCAGTTCTTTTCAATTATAATCAATACTCAATGATCAGAAGCTGGTCTAGGTGAGCAATCTCAAACACATTTTCAACTAAAATCTTGAACATATTACCTAAACATTCCAAAACATATTACCTTTTTCACGATTAAAATCTTGAAAACACAAATACACGGATTACGTGACTAATAAAAGCAGTTTATTTCTCTGTCTCAGTGAACTTAAAACAATACGGCAAACATTTAGTTAATCCCATCATGATCTCAAAGTCTTTAGAATGAAACCAACCGTCTGTTTTACTAATTAGAAAAAATACAGCAAGTATTATATTTATTCTTGAAATTTAATCGAATGATGCCAAACAAAGTTGCAAGATACTTCTCATGCCTAGTTTGTCAGTGTTTTCTCATCCATAAACTAAAAAAGATACTTATCAAATAAAATTGCAAGATGAGAAAATAAAATATCATTTCTTGGAGTTGTTTATATATAGAAAAAAAATAAAAAATGGGCATAAATCAATTTACCCTCATCAAGATCGTCCATCTCTTCACCACCACTGAGAATGTCCGGCTCACCGGTCTCCGGCTGCGGAGGCGCGCTTTCCTTGAGCAACGCTCTGGCGGCTGCAAGCGCGGCGGCGGCCCGATCGATCACCTGCATTCTCTGCACCTTATCCCTCTCCTCCGGCGGAACCTCTAGAAGTTTCTCGAACTCACGGTTCCTTTTCTCCAATTCCTCCGCGCTTTCCTCTCCCGCATTCTCAGCCGTTTTATCAGCTATTATCTCAAACTCCAACGAGCTTCTCTCGCGCTCCCTCGCCTTCTTCCACATGTCCAAGTACGAGTCTCCACTCTCATTCGAAGCCTTCATTCTTGAAAATCTTGCAATTCTCGAAATGCTCATCGCACTGTGTTGGTTCCCTAAAATATGTCTGGAGCGCCATGGAAGTGTTTTCTCCGGGAAGATGAAAAAGGGGCTCGCTCCATTCCGGTGGCGGAGCGCGGCGGCGGTGGCGCGTGTGTGAGGTGGGTGGACATGAGTGGCCATTTTCGGAGTAATTGAAATTTGTGTTGATTTGGAGTGAAATTTATGACTATGTTCAAGAGAGCAGATTCGTTTTGGACCTACTTTGGGGGGAATTGAAAAAGATTTTCGTGGGATTGAAGGAAGGTCTTAGATGCCTGGCTTCAAGGTTTGAGAGAAAGTTGCAGGATTTAACGGCAAGTACCTGCCGATTCCCGTGCGCTCGTGCTTTACGATGAGTGACGTGGGCAATGCGATTTTGGGCTGAATTGGAGGGAACTGTAAGTTGAAGACGTGTAGGGAACTTTTCCCAGGAGAGGCTTCATATCGACGAAATGCAGAGCTAATTGTTGCTTAAGGCTTATATATAATATATTAATTCACACAATTTTGATAAAAAAATTCTTATATTGAAAATTGTGAAATTCGTCGGGAATTGTACTATTTACATTTATAATTTTTGCATAAAATTTCAAAATATTGGAATTAAATATTATGTTTTTATTCTTTTGCTACGCCAATCATCCTTAGTTTTTTAAAACGAAGTTCCTTTATCTGTGAACCAATGTCGTTTTATGGTAGACTTGAAACAAAATTTGCTAAACGAAATTGAAAATATTATAATTACCAAATAAGAAAATATTTCAAGTAGGTGTATAAAGAAAAACTTGTTGAGAAATTATTTACCAAACTTAATTAACAGTCTTCTTTTTTCTTCATATACTAACGTATTGACATACATGAAATGACAAATCTAAACCCAAAATGAGAGGCACGGTGTTCCTACCGACCTTTGTGAAAAGACTAGAGATAAATTTGTTTCTCCCTGTATTCGTGGACGAATAACTACAACCTATTGCTCAAACAGTAAGCAGGGAGCAGGGAGCAGGGTACGTCGGCAGTGGAAGCGATGTCGGGGGAGGAAGAGGACAAAAAGGTCCAAACAAAAGTAATGTTCTGAAATTTCTTACTGTCATTATTGTAATTTTGGGACTATTTTGAACAACTTTCAATTTCTTTCCGAGAATAATACTTAGTAATGAACTCGTAAATATTGATATTTCTCGGTGATCCTTTAAATTAGATAAATAACCTTTTTAGTATAGATTATATAAATTATCTTTGGATTAGGTTAACTGTTTCTAAATATGTGAATGAGTATACTCAATTTTCATTTTTAATCAATTAAAAATCTTGGGTATTTTTTTTTTAAATTTGGTCTAAGTTCAAATTCCGACCAAACCATATGCATTGAAAATAATCCATGTTTACTGGTGGTCGGAATTGAGGCCATGATCAGACTCCCATCGACCGATATAATCGAACCCCAAAATCAATTTTCTGTCATAAATCAAATCAATGCTATAATACAACATAAAATCCAACACAACTACCCCAAAGCCTAGTTCCACCTCGTAACGTCTAACTTAATTACTATGTGATTAAGATAAAAACTAATTAGGCCATAATTTGTGCGTATTTATATTTACATGCAATTAGTCATTTTAGATTTTAATAATTATTATTTGATTTCATTAGTCAACTTTTAAATATTTCGCGTAATATTGTAATAGTTTCTATTTTATAATTTAAAAACATTTCTATATATATTCAATGTTCACACATGGACGTTGTATTACATTTACACCGTAGTAATAATTTCATTTTCTGATTTTGAGTGAATTACTGAATTTGCAAAAGTAATTTCTCGACCTTGTCAGACCATGATTGGTTGAAAAAAAACAAAATCTCACCTGCACTCATTCAAAAGCAAAACCACATCACGTGACGTTGCTTTCATATATCAAATGTGACCACCGCCGACGTCGTTTTCTCCAATTTTTCCTTACATTTGATTTTCTTATCCACGTAAACTCCAGGAATTATCGAAATCGCTGAGTGATGCAAAATTAAACCTAAGCCGCTGGTCTTCAACCAGACTTATTGATAATCTTAATTATTGTTAACCTTTTAAGGGAATTAATTAATCGCGATTTACAAAATTAGCACTTTTTTCCCTAAGTCCTCCCAAGGAAACCAAGCACAAACATGTAAATTTAGATATACATAGATCAAACTTATTAACAAACATCAATCACAATACACTACTTTATGTTAGTAAAAAACAAGCCCATTTGAGCCCATGATGGGGGGTGGAATATCGGGCTGGGTCGGATGCGGCGGGCCGGGCTCCGGCGGCTTCGGAGGTGTGATTTCGGGCGCATGAGGGGGGACCACCTCGGGTTCCCCCGGTGGCGGTGGTACTTCGGGCGTTGGGGGAACCAGGTCGGGTGGGCCCGGAAATTCACTGGGCCCGGTCGGCGTGGGCTCCTCCGGATCAAAATCGGGAACGTTGTGGCGGCGTGGCACCTCCGGCGGGAGGCCGGGATTGTGTGTCGGCGGCGCTGTGGGAATCTCCGGTGGTGATGTTCCGGGTATGTATGTCGGGTCATGAGCTAACCGGAGTGAAGGTAAAGGACAAGTTTGCTTGGGAATTGCATGGAATTGTAGAGAGTTCATTGAGACTGAAGCATAGAGTGGTATGCTTTTCTTGAAGAAATTTGATGAGATTGAACCCAAAATTGTAGACATTTTTTTTTCACTAGCTTAGGGTGAAGGTTAGGTCTTGCAAAGAGAGACAATAGATAGACATATAGTGTGTGTCAAGGTGGCAAAAAGGGAACACGTGGACTTCATGCAGGTGAGAGTGGCGTTGAAGAATTCGTGGCTTTGGGATTTTGATTACCAATCAATGCGTTGGGAAGATTTCAATGGGCTGTAGTGTTTGTTTTCCTATGAATTATGGCCGTCACACATTATTACTCGTAACACGTATGGGTGATTCGTGTTAGTAAAATTTAAAGGTTAAATATATAAATATAAGGATGAGATATGATAAATACTCAAATTTTAAATAATATATAATACTTAAATCTTGATCATTGATAGTGAAAATTTAAAAGATTCAGATGCATTCCATGCAGAATCATTTTACATTTTTTCTGTATATACATAAATATTTTGTGTATCAACCATTATTTTCTGTATAAACACCCTACTTGGTCGAGGGTGTTTATGCATTTCGGTTATTGAAATTGAGATCATGGAATGCTGCGCTAAGGGATAGATTGCAAGATAGACTGGACATACAGAATGAAGTAAACAGCAACAAAGCAATACAGTGAGGCTAACATTCGATCAAATAAAACTTTGGCAAATGAATTGAGGTTGAAAATTTGCACCTTTGTCTGTTTCATACATTTTTAAACATATGTCAGTTGGAAGGCATGGCTGTTTTCTGGGCAATAGATCGCTCTGCATCGAACAAACTGCCTGATGTTGATGTCGTTACTGGTTATAAGACGAAGCTCATGTTTGGAACTCGATTTTGTGGCATCATATCACAGTATCCAGCACCTGCAGCCTGAAGACTCTTGTGGACCTTCAAAC
Organism: Monilaria moniliformis; assembly: GCA_034509125.1. Taxonomy (NCBI): domain Eukaryota; kingdom Viridiplantae; phylum Streptophyta; class Magnoliopsida; order Caryophyllales; family Aizoaceae; genus Monilaria; species Monilaria moniliformis. The sequence goes on along the minus strand of JAYDZE010562984.1, from coordinate 4,422 downwards.
CATCTGTCCCAGATCGGATTTATTGGCCCGGTGGTCCTGAAACGAAAGCAAAGACAAGAAACGAGGTCAACAAGAGAAGTCGATTGTAGCAACCAAGGGGAAACGAGCAGAAGCTTCTTACTCTGGAAGCAAAGGATCTGGTCTTGTTTCGATATTGATAAGCATCCTGAACAATAAATTTCTTGTTAGAGGATGATAACATAAGAAACGGAAGTGTAACCTAGTATCATCTGGCTTACTCTTTGCAAGCAGCCGAGGCGCTCTCCATTTTCTCAAGTTGTTCCAGTTCTTCCTGTAGAACAATTATCAGTCATGAAATATCTTTTTTCTTTTTTTGTTGAAGTTGCATACCTAACAGAACTACATGGTTGTAGCATAATCATGGATAATAATAAAAATGTACTTCCAAAAACAAATTTTGACCAAGGAAACAAGATATCGAAGTTGCTGCAGCAGCAAGCATTCAGAAACATCATTTGACTATTAAACTGTAGAAAGTTGCTTGAAAAATGAAGACTACCATTATCTGTACAAGCTAATTTAAGAATATCCTAGATTTGACCAAGTTCTTGATAAGACTGATGAAGCACAGAATCTATAATTACTTAAATCTCAAAATCTTGAGATTCCGCGGTTGCATTGCACAGATTTTATGAATAAAATTTTACTTGTTCCTCCATTTCTGCTAGCTTTATACAAGCACATGTTTATGCAAATTAAAGATGCTGTGGCTAGTTTCTGGTATTTTGTGTGCAAAGGAAAAGAGCAAGTGACATCCACTAATTTGGCACCCATGTATATAAGCAAAATAAATGCAGCACCAAACAAGTCTTAATGGCTATATTCATTAGTACTTCTAGCAAGGTAAGAATTTCACAGCCTTACTCTAAACCAAACAAGACACTTTTAGTATACAGAACTTGCATAGATAAGCTCTCGTAAACATATTAGATCTCATTTCATTGTTAAATGGTAGGTATCAAATATGTCAAATCAACTTCTTATCCTGTGAAGAACAACCCCTTGTCATGCTGCATGGAATTGGACAAGGGAAGAACTAACAAACATGTGGACTCTAAAAATGCTATACCCTTGTCAGCCCAATCACTCAATTTCTAACTTCCTTTTACTCATTTCATACAACCCATCGCACAATGGTAGAGGCTAACCTGCACTGCGCATGACGTGAGGGATCTTAAAAGTAGCCTGTGTATCCATCTTGAACAGTTGCAGTAGCCACAAAATAATCAAGGTTGCATTCATAAAGCAACAACCGACTCTTTTTCCCTTGGTAACATTAATTTCACAAGTAAAGAAACTTTAAAGTAGAAGAATTCCAAGAAGATCTTTCCCCATTTCAAGTACTCAGCAACCAAATTTCAACAACAATGTCAAACACATCAAAAACACAGTCCAATTCCCTAAAAGGAGACCAAAGAAGTACTTTCCTAGTTAGTATGAAGTATCCATCTTATGATCACCAAAATGTAAAGCAAATCTCTAACAGTGCATATTTTCCTGCAGAACTAATGGAAGATATTCCTCCAAACACACAACACACACACACACACACACTGAGGCAGATATTAATAGGTGTTTAGATACAAAATTCAAAGCCAGTAAGCTTCTTAAGGTCGAAACTATCATTCTATTAACCAAATGAACTGCAAAGAATTGCAAGACAAATTTTACATTCCATAGATTTCCTCTGGCTGAAAATTACCAGCTGCTGAGAAATTCAATCAACCAAGTTTAACGAACTACGGTAGCCCCAATGTGCAGCTAAGCAAGAAAAAGACACTGCACAACGAAAAGTCTACTGTCCAACAAATTAGGGCAGCAATTTTGTTCTCTTTCACAATAATTGAACAAACTTACAAGAAGCAAAGACCAACCAAAACAATAGTTTAATTCCAATGCACCATCAGCATCAAGATTTCATCTTTTCCCCATTAAACAAACAGGGCCTCCAAGATATCATGTCCACATAACACAAAATCACAAAAGAAAATAAAAAACCGTGAATCAAAAAGCTAAAATGATGGAAGTCAACCGAAAGATACCTCCAAGAAACGAATTTCTTGCTCGAGTCTCTTCAATTCAGCAGATATCCTGTGTTTCCCTCGAGTATCTGCTGCTCCAACACCCGATCGCACTTCACCAGAACTCCCTGTTTGCATTGTCTCCGAATTGAACGTATTCGACTCAAATCACCGAATTTCGAAAAAGGAAGAAAGAAAGAAATGAGACCTCCACAATTGTGGTTGCAGATTTATCCTAGAAAGGCATTTTGAGAAAGGCGAAATGCCAGCTTCGTGATCAGTTGAACTACCATCTGCATCTCATCGAGATGGAAGATTAATTGCAATCGTGAAAAAGGGGTTGGGCTTTACTATTTGGATTTCGGTTCGTAAAAGGAAGCAAAAAGGAGAAACAACAAAGAAATAAACTTTGCGTTGCTTTCTTTTTATATGATTTTGTCAAGAATCGAAGGGAAAGGAGCTGCGCTTTGTTACTGCTGTGGTCCAATGAATTTCTGTCCTTTTCTTGTCTCATTCTCTTCGCACTGCTTTTTGGTATTACAACGAAAATAGTAAAGAAATAATTGCAAGCTCCACTACTTTTGTTGTTTCAGTGGTGTGCTAATGATTTTCTTTTCTTTTTTCTTTTTTCTTTTTTCTTTTTCCTGTAACTATTTTTTTTAGAGGAGACTCTTTTGGTAGAGATCCACGTGAAATGGTGTAAGAGAAAAATTGTCTACTTGTAGAGAGTGACAGTGTCATTTTCATATGAAGATAAGATCTACTTTTCCATTTAAAGTTTAAGCGTGATTATAAAAAAATAATTTTAATTTAAACATAATCTGAATTTGTTTAAAACTTTAAATATATATATTTTCAATATTTACTTCATTTACAATATTTTCGGGAAATATGGAGGCCGACAGTTGTGGCGGTTAACGAAGATTAGTTGTTAAGAGGAAAAAAATTAATTTGTAAATTAATAAATGATGTTTGTTGCGCCCGCGAATAGTAAAAGAATATAAATTTGTACTCCGCCTCAATAATTCTAGTCGGAATATTATATTTGCAATAGGGTATAAAATTGATAAATAAAAAATTATATTATAATTGAAAATGATGCAAAGTTGGTGAATTCTTTAGTGGTCAACCATACAATTTGAATGATATGTCATATGTAGGTGGCAATCACATTGAAATAATAAAAATTAAGAATGAAAAAATTGGACCACCATGACAAGAAAATATGCAAAAATTCCTTACCTTACTAATTACTTGAGCAAAATATTGAACAAATAGATCCCGACTCTCTTTCAATAAACAATATATATGAATTTTCTATATATACTTCCTATTTTACAAATAAATATATGTGAATCAATAACTAACTTACATATTCAGTAACAATAAAATTTGACTTAGCTAGTAAGACGTTTCTCCTTTACTCAAAGTTGGACAACTCACTGGTCGATCACGAGTTTTGATGCACTTCGAATTTTCCATCTCGTGATTTGATACGGAATCAGCTAGCGAAGTTGATAAAAATGGGAGATTTCTGCAACTCGAAACCCTAACTTGTGCTTACCATCAAACTAAGTAAGAGGAGGCGACTTTAGTTACGGGTTCTTTTTTTTAAGGTTTTGTTATATGTTTCCGGATTAGGGCGAGTACATTTATGCTTGAAGAATATATATATGTAATATAAAATTATTATATAAATGCTTTATTTTATTGTTATGGAAGTGTTTTTCTAGATAATATTGTAAGATCAAATTAATAATTAATATTATTAAATTTAAATATATAAAAACCTAATTGTATTACTAGTAAACTTCGGTTGTTAAAATTATATGTTAAACTCATTATATTGCATGTTTCAGTCTATTGGAGAATAATGACTTTGGGGTGAACCTCCTTAAAATCTTTCCAACGCAGATCCAATGGAAAAATCACCAGGTAAAGAAAGTAGCATTCGTATCAAAACGTAAGCATGTAATTAAAAACATACTAATAATTAAAAATTACATATCAAATTGACAATTTATATCTTAAGATGGCATTTGATTTCCTTTGTCTTTATAGTCTGGAGTTATGATTATTTTAACATTACATCTTTTCTTTTTAGGATAATTTCATATATAATCACGAAAAATAGACAAATTCTGGTTTGTTTTATATTTTTTAAAATTTGAATGACAAATCACAAAGTTTTAAAAATTCTCAATTGTCTCATTTAACCAAATTAAATCATAAAGTTTTAAAAATTTTCAATTGTCCCATTTGAATCCCTAAACCCTACAACACAGAATCTCGTCGGAGACGGGTAATTGATGATTCGAGAAGCGTAACCACTCTCGATGTCTTAAGCCTCATAATCCTACGTTGTTTTGCTAATCGGCCG
>JAYDZE010562973.1:0-12509 GCA_034509125.1 Monilaria moniliformis | reverse complement strand
CAAAATAAATTTATAATTAAAATATTCCCTATCCCAAATCACAAATTCACAACTGAAAAAAATAAAGCAAATTAAAAGTCCTTGCATCACATAGGTGTAACATTAGTTATTGTAAAACACACGTTCTTGGTCGGAGGCTGCGGCGAATGGCAGACTTGGTGCTCAATGATGTACCATAAACAAACAAACAGGTTCATAAATAAATTTATAATCAAATTCATGGTATCGGAGGCAAATTTGCACGTATTAGTACCACTTGAATCTGCATCAATTCCAATTGAACAGTATTGGATTGAGAAGAGGGAGAGAATTGGTAATATTTTATACCACTATTATTTATTTAAATGGACTAAAAATGGAATTCGAATTACTTCAAGAGCGTTTCGGCTTTGCGGTGGGATCCACTAGAAATGAATTATATTTTTGTCGGACTCTAGTGCGAGCGAGCGAGTACCCATACTTTGTAGCCTCTCATTTTGTCACATTTACAGAGAATAATTACAAATGCAGCCCAAAAACGTTTTTGGTCTGATCTACTTTTGTTACGTTATTCATACTTAAATTCAAAAAAATTATCCATAATTTCATTTTTAGCTGTCATATAAATTTTTTTATTTTTCAGTCACAACACCCACAATCCAACTTCAAATTAGTTATAATTTTATTTTTTTCATTTCATCATTTTTTTATTCTTCAATTTCATATATTTATTTTAAAATATTTGTCAAATCAAAATAAATGAATAACAAATTTAAAATTACTTAATCAAATTTAATAAATTACATCATTAAAATTCCTAAAATACACATATAGTCATTTCATTAAAGATACTAAACCGAAAACTAATAATCTTGAATATTACTTATGTGTCATCCATCGACTAGCTATTTGGTTAAAATTAACACATTTTTTTATAAGCTTGTATATTAGTATATCATATATACTCTTTCCATTAGAAAATAAAATAAGAAATTCTTGATAATGTTGGAAAATTAATTTGTTGCCATTAATTAATAAGCTATACTACACTTGAAAATTTAAACTGTTTTAAATTTTTTATTAGAAACTTGAAGGAGAATGGTAGGATAATTATAATTTTGTGTTTCTACTCAATGAGAACACATATATTAGAGGCCAATAATTTTTAATTAGTTAAGAGATCGCTTTACTTTAATTATTAATTGCTGAATTAATATTCTTTTTGTATGTGTGATCGATGGAGCTAGTTTCATCCTAATAACATAACATCAATTTATCGCTTTTGTGTGGACCATCAAACCAAATATATTACTAAATTTAAACACATCCAAAAAAGTATTGTATGATTGTAGCCTATGCATTCCATATCAAAAAATAAAGGTAAAATTTCTCTTACATGTAGCTATAAAAGAAAGCCATCATATTATTTCATTAAGTATAATCTTTTACCAATTCACTAACTCAATTTTAAATATAAGCCATTGTGAAATTGTAAAATTATTTTTTTTTCAAGAAAATTTGATTTAAAAAAAAAAAATTATGCGGTCGCTACAGCGGGGCATCCGCCCGCGCACACGGCTGATATCATGGTCGCCATGTTTTTCTCCTTCCCGGTAATGCAGCTGCGGTTCGGCCGCCGCAGCCATGCACGCAAACGCGGCTGCATTAGGGATGCTTCATGGATAACTAACTCTATCCATCCATCCATCCATCCATATGCACCAATCCATTCACACAAAGCCACCAATTAAATGCCAATTTTTCCTTTTCCAACCTACTGAAATTTAACTCATTTTCTTTTTCCACACCCATAATCCATCCCAAGCTACTTTTGTATCTTTCCCATTATTCAAACTACTCAAAATGTAATCATATGATTCGTAATTAGTGTCTTGTTTCATATTTGGTTTGTGTTTAGAAACTAAATTTTCGAACACGAAACCAGACTAATTTAAGGTATGTTGCCAGCTTGAAGAATAAAATCCCACAGGTCGCCTTATTTATGGCAATCCAAAAACAAGACAAAATTTGACAAAACCTCATTTTTAGTTGTAAGTTGTAACTAACAACAATTGCTCAATGAAACTGGAGCGGGATTTAGACAAGTCGATTGATTCTTGTCCAAGATTACCTCTTTCATTTACTGTTGTCATTTAGCTAGTCAGACCCACCACCTGTTTGTAGAATTGCAATCCCCTTGGAGGATAACTGGCCACTCGAAAATTGGTGGCTCCTGTAGCTCCTACTCCACAGATTGTGTTGCAATATCCTATTTATCTGAAACTTTGTTTGCGAGCAAGTTTCTGCTTTTTTCTCATTTTTCTGTGAAGATAATGCTATTGAGAAATATAAATACTGTCTTGTATCATTTGTTATCCTAGGAAAGAAGAAACCTTTTCCTTTGTGATTGTATTGATTCTTGGACTGAAGCATGAGATATGGGGTGGAAGGGAGATGAGGGAAAGCCTTCTTGAGGCACTGTTTTATTTGTCTATGAGTGGAAAACACAATATTTTCCATCAACAATACCTACATGATTGTCAGGTTAGGCTTTGTTGTTGCTGCTTCTGTTGCAGCATATGCAGTTAAGCAGGTTAGTGTCAAGAACTCGAGGCCACCGGACAATTCAAAGAATCGCCAAGGTATGCTTATTATTCTAGATTCTGTGTTTGTCATGATATTGTATTGTAATGAATCAAAAGGCAGCTTCATTTGTAGAGGCTTGTGATTTTGCATGCTTAGTTTGTTGTCATTCATTTTGAAATTTGGTTGCTTTGAGCAGTAGAAAATGGTGAAGCATCACTTGACAAGTCTTGGAATGAAGGGGAAGAAGACAAGGAGCATGTGGTGTATTCAGACAGTGACTTCAAAGAGGTGATTATAGATACATATATACATGTGATTTCATGATTTTGCTGTTGTAAATTCGTCATTTTTGTAAAATATTTGAAACGCTGTAGGGCGAAGAGGAAGAAGAAGAGGATAAAGAAGAGGTGAAGTTGATCAACAGCATCATAAATCCTGCTTTAAGCAGCCCTCCTGATTTTGAGGATGAGTATTTGGCAGAATTTGATAGCCTTTTGTCTGGAGAGATTGATTTCCCATTGCCTACAGACAAGTACGACACGGCTGCTAATCTCAAGGCAGAGAAAGACAGGGTCTACGAGAGTGAGATGGCGAACAATGCAAGTGAGCTGGAGAGACTGCGTGATCTGGTGAAAGAGTTGGAGGAGAGGGAGGTGAAGCTCGAAGGGGAACTGCTCGAGTACTACGGACTCAAGGAGCAAGAGTCGAGCATCGCTGAGCTGCAGAAGCAGCTCAAGATCAAGACAGTGGAGATTGACATGCTCAACATAACCATAAACTCTTTGCAGGCTGAGAGGAAGAAACTCCAAGAGGAGCTGTCTCAGGGAGTCACTGCTCGGAAAGAGCTTGATACTGCGAGGAGGAAAATAAAGGAACTGCAGAAGCAGATTCAGCTTGAAGCCAACCAGACAAAAGGCCAGCTCTTGCTGCTGAAGCAGCAAGTTAGCGGCCTTCAGACCAAGGAGCAGGAAAGTGCAGAAGTCGATAAGAAGCTTAAAGCCGTCAAGGAGTTGGAGGTCGAGGTGATGGAGCTTAAGAGGAGGAACAAAGAGCTTCAGCATGAAAAGAGGGAACTGGTAGTTAAACTGGATTCTGCTGAATCCAAAGTTAGAACTCTTTCCAACATTACTGAGGTAAAACTTTTTGCAAACTGCATAATTTTGTACAAGTATACTTTGCTAGCAGATTCTTGATATGATCTAGTTTTGTGCTGCTTCAGACAGAAATGGTGGCCAAGGTGAGAGAAGAAGTGAATGAAATGAAGCATGCAAACGAGGACCTCATTAAGCAAGTGGAAGGGCTTCAAATGAATAGGTTCAGTGAAGTCGAAGAGCTGGTGTATCTTCGTTGGGTGAACGCGTGTCTAAGGTTTGAGCTGCGCAACTACCAAACGCCTTCTGGGAAAGTGTCAGCTCGCGATCTGAGTAAAAGTTTGAGCCCGAGATCCCAAGAGAAGGCTAAGCAGCTCATGTTGGAGTATGCAGGATCAGAGCGTGGAGGAGGGGACACAGATATGGAGAGCAACTTCGACAATACCTCTGTTGACAGTGAGGATTTTGATAATATGTCTATTGATAGTTCCACGAGCAGATTCAGCAGTCTTAGCAAGAAGCCTAGTTTGATCCAGAAGCTGAAGAGGTGGGGAAAGAGAGAAGACTCAAGCGCGCTCTCCTCTCCTGCTCGATCTTTTGCAGGTGGATCACCGGGCAGGAGCCTCAAACCTAGGGGCCCCCTTGAAGCTCTGATGCTAAGAAATGCAGGTGATGGCATTGCCATCACTAGCTTTGGAACTGGAGAGATTGATGAGTTCAATTCCCCTGAAACCCCAAAACTGCCTCCTAGTGATTCACTCAACAATGTAGCATCATCTTTCCATTTGATGTCCAAATCAGTCGAAAGCGTTCTAGACGAGAAGTACCCTGCATACAAGGACCGGCATAAGCTCGCTTTGGAGAGAGAGAAACATATCAAAGAGAAAGCTCAGCAAGCAAGAGCTGTGAAATTTGGTGACCCTTTGAGGGTGGATAGTAAATCTATTTCTCTGCCCCCAAAACTTGCTCTTATAAAAGAGAAACCTATTATCTCTGCAAGCTCAAATGATCAGTCCAGTGAGAGCAAAACCGATTCTCCGATAGTCAGCAAAATGCACCTTGTAGAGATTGAGAAACGCCCTCCAAGGACTCCTCGACCACCCCCTAAGGCATCAGGAGGGGCCTCAGGTGACACTAACATGAATGTTCCAAGCCGGGTGCCAGGAGGTCCGCCTCCACCACCTCCCCCTCCGGGTGCACCTCCACCCCCACCCCCACCTGGTGGGCCTCCTCGCCCTCCACCTCCACCGGGAAGTCTGCCCCCAAGAGGGGGTGCAGGTGGCGATAAAGTTCACCGGGCTCCTGAGCTAGTCGAGTTCTACCAGTCATTGATGAAACGCGAGGCGAAGAATACAAACACCTTGATCTCTACATCATCAAACACCTCAGAAGCAAGAAGCAACATGATTGGGGAGATTGAGAACAGATCATCCTTCCTGCTAGCTGTATGCTAAAACTCAACTTATTTTCTTCAGTAATAATATCACTCAGCCTTTGTCAAAGCTAACAATGCAACAAATCTTGAAACCTTGCAAACAGGTTAAAGCTGATGTGGAAACCCAAGGTGAATTTGTCCAGTCATTGGCTTCTGAAGTCAGAGCAGTTTCTTTTACAAACGTAGATGATTTGCTGGCTTTCGTGAACTGGCTAGACGAGGAGCTCTCCTTCTTGGTAAATTTTTGTTCTTGATGGAAAAATCATAAATGGATTGAGCGTGGAAATGATTTGAGCCGTTTCGTACTTAAAAAAGATTTTGTTAACGAATCTTTTGTGTTCATATCTGTGCTAGGTTGATGAGCGCGCAGTCCTCAAGCACTTTGACTGGCCAGAGGGGAAAGCAGACGCATTAAGAGAGGCAGCATTCGAGTATCAGGACCTCAGGAAACTGGAGAGGCTCGTTACAACATTCACTGATGATGAGAATCTTCCTTGTGATGCTGCTCTAAAGAAGATGTATAAGTTGCTTGAAAAGTAAGTTCTCTCCAGCAAGATGCTATTGGATTACAAAAAATCAGTTAAAATGGTCAATGAAACTCCAGAAAAGAAAAATATCCTTCCAAACTAATTTTGCTTGATTTCTGCAACTTTTCCCTTCTCACAGAGTGGAGAATGGTGTCTATGCCTTGCTACGAACACGAGACATGGCCGTTTCACGATACAAAGAATTTGGCATTCCAGTGGACTGGCTTCTTGATTCTGGAGTAGTAGGCAAGGTATATAATCTCACAAAACTGCAGCTAACTAACTCGTAGCATTGATGACATAAATGGCCTTAAACATGCAAACAGCAGAGATAAATTCAAGTTCATTAGCATGTTTTCATGATCAATCACACAAATCATCATTCATCTATGCAGATCAAGCTTTCATCTGTTCAACTAGCACGAAAATACATGAAGCGTGTTGCAACAGAGCTCGATGCAATGAATGAACTAGAGAAAGAACCTAACAAGGAATTCTTGCTCCTACAAGGTGTCCGGTTTGCTTTCAGAGTGCATCAGGTATACACCTCTCCACATTTTTAGATGCTACTGATAAATGAAAGTTGTCGTAAAATATGGAATTCGAGCTCATGACCTTTCAAATAATTGTTTCAGTTTGCGGGAGGGTTCGATGCAGAGAGCATGAAGGCTTTTGAAGAGCTGAGAAGCCGCGCTAATACTACTACAGCAGAGAATAAACAAGAAGAATGAATTTATTTTTATTTTATATATATATATATATATATATTTATTTTAAGAAAGCTCTTTTTGCATGTCCTCATTATATATAGTTGTACATTTATCATCTGTAAGAACAATTTTTTTTTACTTAGATCAGTTATATAAAGATTATAACAATAACCCTTTCTGCTTCCTATATCCTGTTTCATGCCTATATGAAGAAAAAGAAGAAGAAGACGACGAAGAAAAATATAATGTTTAGGCATGATATTGTGTGAACTTTGCCTATTTACGTAATATGATTTCTAGTCAACTTCTGCACTAGTTTTTATCATTTTTAATTGACAAAGATGAGTTCATATGCTGTCATGAAATTATATAAAACTACACATGGTCACCATATATACTAACAAGTATACGTAACATTTGATTAATTTGCCGTCATTGAACAACTTGTATATATAATCGTATTCTGTCAACTATTGATATATTTATTCTATGCAAGTAGCGTCTAAATATAATGGAGTGAAAAATTCAAAGGCAGACTTGCTTGATAGTGTTGGAGGTGAACCATTTTGTGATGAAAAATCATAAATTATAGTTAGCAATAGCTTCTATAAAAAAAAAAACTAGGGGCAAACCATTCATGAATCATGATACAAGTTATTAGTTAAGTTACAAATAGGCACTGAAATTATAGACTTGCTTACATTGGTGTAATTACTGGAGTGATAATTACTCGAAGATTATGACTCGTATTTATATATATCATCAAGGTCGAGATGCTCTCTGCGTTAAAAACTTCTCATTAATCTATTAAATTAATGACATTAAACCCATGAAATTAATTGTACTGAATTTTAAACTCAACAAATATTACGACTTATTTTATAGGTGCGGTGCAGTTAATTGATAGGTTTAGTGGTAAAGTAACTACAACTGATTTACTCACTGACTTGTTCTTTCACTGGGAGAAGTCATCGTATACAGAAGAGAAGTGCAATGGTTCTCATAGTAAAAGGTGTTTATGTACAACCATGACCATCCTATATATAGGTTAGGTCACCTAGAGCTAATGTAATTGGATTGACCACGTACCCACACGTACCCACTTAATCCTACACGAAATCAACTTGCTGTAATGACCAAAGACTAAGTCATCTTCAAAAGGCAGCAACCGTAATTACACTGGTTTAACAAAAAGGAAAAGCAGATGAAATAAACTTTCACGATCACGCCTTCTCAATTATTTAAAAAAAAAAAAAAAAAAACCCTTTCCAATCACGATCACGAACCACTGAAAAAAATATCGAAAAAGAAAAAGAAAAAAACTCTACACCAAAATTTCATAATTATTATAAGAATTTTAAAAAGAAAGAAGAAGAAAAGCTCCAAATTATTACACGCTATCAATAAACAGAAGTGTCATTTTTCTGCGGCGGAAAACTAATATTCTTCAAAGGCGTCATGGAGCCGTGGCGCGGCGACTTGGGCATCTCCGCAATCCTCTTGCCGTCGTAATCGTAGTAGATGACGCCGGAGAATTCCGGCGGCTGGCACTTCTCCCCCATCAGGATTGCCTTCTGCCACACCCCATTCTCCTCGCCGGAATCCGCCGTGGCCGCCGACTTCTTGCCGTGGATCAACGGCGACATCGCCTTCTGGCTGATGGTCGCTATCAACTGCTTCGGCGACAGCAGATGCCCGCTTTTTGAGCTCTGCTTCCGCCCAATTTGCTTTGCATGTTTCGCACACAAACCTACCAAAACGGACACCGAAACAAACAGCCCTAACGCTAGTGGGATTGCTGAGAAGCTCTCACTTTCATGGAACATTGGAATCGGACGAACCATTTTTTTCTTGTTTCTCTTTGGTATTTTTATTTTGGTGGAAGGTGCTGAATGCAAATGGAAATGGAGAGAGAAGTGTTGTGTGTATGTATATATATATGTGTGTGTGTGGGGGAGGGGGGGGGGGGGGGAGGGGTGATTGTTTGTATGGGTAGGAGTTGGGAGGTGGGAAAGGACGTATTCAACTTGGATTACTTGTGGGATTAATAAATGATGGGCATTAGTGCTTGATGAAAATTGAGGTGTTTGGGTCATTTCATGATTAGGCAAAGTGGCATTAACAAATTTTATGGAAATTAAGGCGATATGGAATAATGGGCCACTATATTTTTGTCATGCTTTTGGAAGTTTGACTCGAGGGATATTGATATTAAATCAAGCTAGAGTAGTGAAATATTGATGGTTGTTATTGTGAGAATATTTTTGGTGGACAATTGGATGGTTCTTGGACACATACTAAAAAGCCCCCCACCCCCCAACACGAGATAAAGTAGTGGTGAGTAGATACATCAGATTGCAATTTCATTTCTATATATATATTACTAATGAAAAGAATAAGATAGATTATTATATGGATGGTATGATAACAAGATAAGCAACAGACATAAATAATTAGGCGAAAACTAGGTAAGCAAAATGTCAGCTAGTGCAGTTGGGTCAACTGCAAGTTTATAAGAAGTGCCATAGACCAAGTCTAACTATACACATATCACATGTAATGTAATGTAAATAGGTACCTTTGACTTTTCTTGTTTGTCTTAGCAATGACTTCCAGGATATGTATGAGTATGAGTTGACTTAGTCTCATTAATTTGCAAATTGGCAGTTTGGGGGTTTATCACTTTTTCAGAAGCTGCCTAACACTAATTACTTATCGATTTCAACTTCGAGTTCGTTCTTTTGATTTGATTTTATTTTTCTTAGAAATATGTTCCATATATGTAAGTCGAATTAGAAATTGTGATGAACCGAATCCATAGTTTTTCAGTGATATGTGCTCATATATATAGAAGTTGTGAATACTCGAAGTTGAAAGTTTGCATATATATACAAGAGCTGTTCAGCTTCCATGCAATAATTTCCATGGAGATAATTATCGTGCGTCCATGATATATAACTACTAACTACACATGAATTAAATATCAGAATATAATTAATTTATTTTGTTTTACCAAACTAGATTTGTTATGATACTATTATTTGAGATAGAACAGTACTTTTGAAATACTAATGTTATGGTAATGGGCCTATGCAAGTGTTACGATAAGGCCTATTCAAACCTTATGCCTGAATACGAAACAGAGAAGCCTTAATTAATCATTATGGGCCTCTGCCCCAATCTCATCTTATTTTAATTTAGCAACTAAATCTCATAGACTTAAGCAATTCATTATGCCTAATATTTTTATTTACTTGGAATGAAACCTTTGTGCCATCCTTGTTTTTTGGTAATGGTTGAAAAATGCCTCTAGTTAAATTAAGCACATACAGTGTCTTCGATGATTTTTTTATTTTTATTTTTTTTATTTTTTTATTTACAATTAAGAAGATTCTTTTAGTCATATAACTAATAAGAAGATTGTGTGAGCTTAATCAATAATTAGTGGAATCAAATTTGATCCGTTTTTTCTCAAAAGTCCATACCTCTTCTTGAATAAAAGTAACTATTGTGAAAGTTACCGAAACTTTTACATAAATATAATAGAGTAGACAACGTGTCTGAAATCAACAAAATTATACATCAACTAATGTATGTAGTGAGAGAGTAAGAAGACAGTTACTAGCGTATGATATGAAGAGCTGTTGTATGTAATCCTGTACACCAAAGCCACGACACCGTGTAATTGAATATTTGTAATATCAGTGGTCCCTCCATCTGTAATATGAGGTCAAATATTACACAAAAATCCCCTTTTCTCTATCTAAAGTTTTGAGGTTTTATGCAACTTTTTAAAACTATAATTACAATGTATATACATACACGTTGGTTCCATTATGTTGTTTTATAAAGGTGTCCTATCTTGATTAAGTCTACTCTTTCTTGTTATCACTTAGACGAGACGAGTGTTTTTGATGAATTTAGTGTATGTGTAAACGTTAGTAAAGTCATGCCAACACTAGATCAATTAAACGTGGTGATTATAACATATGTTAATTCTATTTTTGTTTGAGAAGGAAACTGGGATTATTAGGAAAATGATTGGTTCATGTTTATTTTGAGTATTTAAATGTTCAAGCCAACAGACCGGATTCGCTACGCCTAATATTTTGTCAACAACTTACCTAAAGTCCAAAAGTTGAAGTCAAGAACTTAATGACCAATCAAATTAAGTAGATTAGAATAATCTTCCTTTCAAGAGTTTGCAAGAATTTAAGGTCCAATAGGAGAAAAGGATTATGCGACGTCGATATCCAGCTCATCACGTGCGGTGAACACCCAAAAATATATATATTTTCAATGTAACCAGTGCTCCTATTTTTGACTAAACATACAAGTAATCATATGCTATCTGAATTTAACCCCCCCTCCCCATTTTCCGTCATCTGCTGCCGTGCCGTCACAACTACTCATCTTTCTTGAAATTTCATTCATCGTTACATACATAGCGGCGATTAAAATGCCCATAAAACTTTATCCATGAAATTCCAAATACATGCATTAATACAATATCTATCGATCATAAACAAAACTAAAAAAAAATCAAATGTAAGAAAAAAGAATCATTCATATATCGTATCTTCTATATCCAATAAGCTCTAAGCTTAATTCTCATCATCATACAAATATACAACAGACAGTTTTCACGATTCCCAAAAACTCAATATATTGTGACTACTAAAATATTTGGTAACATATCACACTAACCATGGAACCATATAACATATCAAATATTAGCACATAGAACCAACGCCTTTGAACTCGAGCTTAATGGTGCAACGGGTTGGGACCGGTCGGTACCAAGCGCTTCTCGACCCCGTAACGAGGGTCGAATTCGCCTCCGTCACCCGGCGGTAGTCCTTCCCGGCGGAGTTGGCGTTGGCGTTGGCGTTCGAGGAAGGGAGTGAAATCAAACTTGGTGCTAGCTAGTGCTCTCCGACGAGGGAGCGAGGAAGATCCGGCCGCCGGCATGGCCTTCTCGAGGTGGTGGAGTTCATCAGAGAGAAGCAAGAAGAGGAGGAGAGAGAAGCAAAAGGAGTATAAAAGGAGAGGGATTTTCATGATCATAATAATATGGGGAGTGTTGTTGGTGAAGGAGGAGAAGGGTTTGAAGAGGAAGCATGGAGCAATGAAATAAGGAGAAAAATGAGGTCAAAATTTGTATAATGGGATTGAGAAAATTTGAAGGGTTGACAGCTTGAATCTTATGGAGAAGAGGGTTGAAATTTAGAGGTTTTTGTGCTTGCAGCTTCCATGTGAGAATTAAGCTATTTAATATTGCAATTTAATGAGGGAGAGAAAGAATTGGGGGGGGGGCAGTTTCCAATAAATGTTGCTTAGAAATCAAGGAACTAGGAAAGGGGTCAGTATGTGGATTATCAAATCCTGAATTATATATTGTTTGATTATGTTTTAGAATTGAATGTTACTATTTATATCTTGAAAGTGGGGAGCATATATGGTAGTCAAATTTCCTTCTCTCTCTCTCTCTTTTTGTGTGTGTGTGTGGGGAAACTTATAAATAAATTGCTTTGGAAATAGGTTGTACGAGTACAACAGGCTCTCGGTCAAATCCAATAATTAAATTAGGAAACAAGAATCGAAGGTCACCATCGATTCAGGTCACGGTATGTATATTATGCTGAATTAATCCATAGGATGGTGCAACTAAGTGCTCGTGTTATTATGTTAAATATTTACATATTTTAATGTCATTTTCATCTTAATTATATTATAAGATAGCTACACCTAATTTTATAACTCGATTTTATGTGCCGACATGTATATATAATTTACATAATTCTTAGACCAAGAAAGGCATGAAGTGTTTGAGAAAGGTGAAGAAATCATTAGCATTGATGGAAGAAAAAGAAAAGGTGAAGATTGACGAAGAAGAATAACAAAATGAGTAAGTGTTCATGTCTCTCTCTCTCGCTCTCCCTCTCCCTCTCTCATAAGTGTGCGCACACACACAGAGACAATGGCGGATCCAGAAAGCATAACTCGTGGGGTCGGGCATAGTGAAGAATTTGCCAATACTACCGTCATATTCCGGCTCCAACGGCAGAATTGGTCGATGGCACTGTCATCTTCCTCCGCCATCATCGTTGTAACACCCCAAATTTTAGATAAAGAAATTAGTTTATAAATTGAAAATAGTAAATAAACTTGTTGGTAGTTA